>RQIL01010465.1:0-11649 GCA_003951145.1 Jimgerdemannia lactiflua | reverse complement strand
TTTATGCTATAGGCTGCAGCCCCATTTATTAACTATCTAAAATAATGATGGTGTCCTCATACCACACTGATAGCCTCTCTCCACCCCTACCCTATCCCATACCCTCACTTACTCACTTCCAACCCCAACTCTTGCAAATACAATCTACCCTACAACAATATATATCCTCCTCCCACCAATAGTCTCTCTCACCTTGCCTCCTTTTCCTCTCTCATCATCAATCTGCCTTCCTCAAAAACTGCCTACCAGTGTCCTGCAAGCCCCACCCAGACTGCCAATGCCCACTCCAGTGTTAGCCACTCATCACCAATTCCTCCCAATATGTGTCTCTTCAGCACCTCCCAGTGACCAGCCCCCCAACCCCTGCACACCCCTCCCATTCATCTCCCTACTGCCTCCCAGAAGCCATCCAGTACCTCACACTCCCCTAACCAATGTTCTAGGGTCTGCACCACCCCCCCCTCCTGCCCCACTCCCAAGCACTCCTCACATGCAAAGGCTCCTCCAGGCACCAAATGCCCTGACCTAAAGTTCAACATAACATTTGTGGTGAGATTCCAGAGGCATCTTCAATTATGGCTCTACAATGTCACCGACCTACTACCATGCTCGGGGACGACGATCTCGTTAGTGTTGGTTCCGGACTGCGTGTGTGGGACGTCGGTGATGTACGTCATGTTTTAATAAGGGTCTATCTCTTTTCTAGAATTTAGGATATTGTAGAGCTCCGGACGGGCTGAGTGATGAGCCCCACGTGAAACTTTGCAGTCCTTCAGTGAGCTTATTGCTTGAATATAATGCCATTTTCATGTCAAGCCAATGTCCAACAAATATTGCGAGCGCCGTAATTTTATTTATTTATTTATTTATTTTTGAGAAGGTGTGCGTGAGCGAAATTTCCATAGAGTAATCCAAGCCAACATCGGCTCAATGCTATACCACGTAATTACACGGCCATTTTGAGCTCCGAAAGGAGCAGCCGATCGGTCATCTCGCCGCTCACAAAAGTTGCTACATGCCCCCCTGAGCTCAATTTCGTCGCTCATTCTACAAGGTCTCGCAACCTTTATCAACAACATTATCTGGCAATACTTAGGCATGTCTTCCGAAAGTAATAAAGTGAACTTCATAGCCGGAACTGCGTTCGATATCACAATCAGAGACCAGTTGAGACGGATCCAATTATAACACTATTACCTCTGGTGGAGCAGTATACTATGGTAAGATATCTGAATCACAGGTGTGCTATAATTATGTCGTAAATTTCGATCACTAACCAATTAAACAGGTCTCATTATCAATAATCACCATCACACGCCAATTCGCAATTCCAACAACGCTGATAGGGAGGTGTTCCTAGTTCCAATTACACCCTCAAACCGATTCGTAAACCGAGAGGATATCACAGAAGAGATACTGAGAGCAATCAATCGCAACCGATTGAAACATGCACGCATGCAAAGGAATCGGTGGGATGGGGAAATCTGAGATCATGCTGAATTTTTGCTACCAGCATTGCAAGAACTATTCTTACGTTTTCTGGCTTCGTGTCGATGGTAACAAGGCAACTCTGGACTCGTTTCGGGGGATGGGATAGGGATGGGATGGGATGAGATGATCGCGTTTTAATGGATAGTGTTTTGAGTGCGTTTTAAAGATGGAGTGTGTTGAGTGCATTTCGAAGACAGAATATGTTTTGGTGACGGAGTATGATTTGTGCACATTTGATGAAGCACGTTTGAAGATGCAGCGCGTTTTGAAGACGGAGCACGTTTTGAAGTTGAAGGGTATTTTGATGACAGCACGCGTTTTGACGGAGCACATTTTGATGCGGGGGCGCGCTCGGTGGTCGTTTTGCTTGAGGGCGTTGCCGTTTTGAGCGTGTTGCCGTTGTGTATGTTGCTGATTCGAGCATTGCCGTTTTGACATGGCAGCGCGTTTTGAAGATCGATCGCGTTTTGAAGGCGGAGGGCGTTTTGAAAATGGAGCGCGTATTGATAAAAGGGGGCGCGTTTTGATGGAGTGCGTTTTGAAGACGGAGCGCGTAAGCCGATCTTAATACGGGTGAGACTCATACAGGGAATCATCCACTTACCGTGGAGTTGCTGCGGTATGACTGTTGCTACAGAGCGCGTTTGGAAGTTGGAGCGCGGTTGGAAGACGGAGCGCGTTTGGAAGACGGAGCGCGTTTGGAAGACGGAGCGCGTTTGGAAGACGGAGCGCGTTTGGAAGACGGAGCGCGTTTGGAAGACGGAGCGTGTTTTGGAAATAGAATAATTTGTGTTTTGGACGCGGATGTAGAGGAAAGGGATAAGGAGCAGTGCGTAAGGGAACGTGTAATGAAAGGCGTGAAACGCATGGGGGGAAGATACCCGAGAGACTATATAAGAGTTTCGAATGGAGGCTAAATAAGGGTTTCGCATGGTTGGCGATTTCACGATAGCATATAATTATTCAGCAAACAGTAGCACTCGGCAATTTCACGATGGCCTAACAGCAAGAACTTGGATCTGTACACGTCGTCACATCGTCTTCGACCTTTTGGAGCTTAAATCTGGTAACAATCATATGACTGATGATACGTGTGATGACGTCTGCGCATTGGTCATCGTACTAATGTCAGAAGAATACGTATTGCGCAAAATCTAAACGGGATTACCAGGCTCTGGGGAAAAGAAACCGAAATCGTGCAAACATGAAAGTTGCGGGCTGAATGGAATAAATTTTAGGTGTTCTTCCTCATATTATTTATAACGGGCGACACCCAACCTCTAAATGGTGCAATGCAAGGAAAATCTGCCCTACTTCGAACTTTAGTGTGTGGGGGCCATAAAGAAATCCAATACGAGTTGAGTGATGGCAGATGTATTCAGTTTCGGCGCAATTGTCAAATTTGATAGATCCCTTTACACAACTCGGGTACCTTATGATCGTTTGCCGAAGAAAAAATGACTCAGTTGGTTCATCCGACATGGCCAGAATCCTGCCGGAAATCCCATCATGGGCATTCACTTGTGCATGGGAAGCACTTATACTGTGACACATGACCTCGTATAAATATCAATTATGTGTGAGTTTACTAAGTGTTCGATAATCTGTCAATACCCAGTCCTGACTGGCACATAGGGAATAGCAATAGATAAGCTGAACATGAATGTAGGTTCCACAAAAGTGAGACACAGGAAAGTTGTTCCTGCCCTTTTTAGAGCTTGAACCTGCGTACGTCTTCGACCTTGTAGAGTTTGTGCCTCCCGGTCACATGACTGAAGATACTTGTGTTGACGTTTGCGCATTGATCATGTCAGAAAAATATGATAGTTCGCGTGGACTCAGGCCATTGCGCAACAATTAAACAAGATTACGAATGATACTGAAATCGTGTAAATATTTAAGTTGCGAGCTGCATCGAATAAATTACAGGAGTTCTTCGGGCGACATCCAACCTCTAAATGTTACAAGGCAACGAAAATCTGTTCCATTTCAATGCGAGATGAGGGACGGCAGATGCCTTCAGGGTCGTAACATTTGCCAAATTTGATAGATTCCTCTGTTTACCTACTCGGGCACCTATTGACCGTTTGCCGAAAGAAAAAATAGCTCAGCTGGTTCATCTAATATGGTCAGCATCCTGCTGGTGCTCTGGGATTGGAAGTTTTTGGGTATCGAAATACGATCTTGGGCATTCACTTGGTAATTATATATTTGCTGAGGTCGATCAAAAATAATTGGCATCTGGCATAGATTGTCTGTTTACTTTACACTCGTTTCTGAAATATATGCTGATTTATTGCGCTTGCATATTCACATTTACTTTTATCGCTTGACTTGTGCTACCTGTGGCCAACCCGGGGTTAAACGCCTGTCGTGATACTTGTTTTTACAATCTTAGCACCCTATCCTGCGATGGAGTGTCATCTATTCCCGAAGTCACTCGTGGTCCCTGAAAACCTCGAGCGGCTCTCATCAAGCGAGGATGGGCATTTTGACAACATAACCTGTTCGCTTGTTTGTGGGTTCTGGCACATCTGGTACCATCAAAGAATTGGTGCCGTATTTGAAGAGTTTGATGACTATGGCTGTTTATCATTACACGCATAAACCACTCAAACAATATCCACAATCATTGAATATCCCTTCCATTGATCTGGATGAAATGGCCGCGACAAATCATAGTTTTGTTCTTCTCCGTTTATATTAGTTAGTTCGTGTGCATCTATATCTATTTGCGGCTAGCGATGATTGATACTTTTTTAAATAAATATACAAATATATATATATTGCAGTATGATTGATGCTTTAGAGAATCATTCTATTTCCAACAGTGTATTGAGTTCTACAACGAAAGCATTGCCGTTTCATGCAGTTCGATGAATGAGTTCGTGCATCATCGTCTGGAATCATTAGACTCCTTCGACGTAACATATGTACCGTCATATGCAAAACATTACCATGAGTTCCGATATATCGTAATTTATTATACATACAATCTACGTTGTGAATGGTCGGTGGGCTGAGCCTATCCCAGTACTGCCAGGCCAGTTTTGGTATGGTTGGGACCCGTCGCGGTATGACTAGGTCTTTCCCAGTATAGCTCGGCCTTTCACAGCTGGGTCAGATGATGTGGCACAATGCTATCATTGACTAACCGGCTGTTAGGATTCATTGTATTGATTGGCTTGTGAGGTTATTTGACTATATTCATTATATATTGTGACGATGCCTTTGAATCTGGTAACATCAGAACCTGAAGACTGCTGTTACTTTTCAAGCCACTGATCACAAGTCGTGACTCATCCGTGATTCATCTTGATCATAAGATAATCTTCATCAGAAACTCATAATGACTCATAATGACCTTAGTAGTATACTACTGATAATCAGGTGACCCTACCCCCAGACCAAAGGAGAAGACCTTCAAGAATATAAAAAGGAGCATCACGAAGAGGTACAACAACATCTACAACCAAGAAGACTTACCACAAACAAAATGCCTGCCATCACCCACCAAACAGCAAGATCAAGGAGCCACCCTGGGCCATCAGTTCAAGAACAGATGTTCAATGACATCAGAAGAGCCATGAGACTGTGCACTAGAAGAATCCCTAGCCTGAATCTCTATATAAGGGACCCCTATCACTACACTCTGAACCGCCACGAAATGGAAACAAGAATCTCAATGGCCACTCAATGTCTTCTCATGTGGCAAAAGTATAAGATGGGACACCACCTCTACCAAGAATTCCTAGAGGCCAGCCATCAAGAAATTGCAGATGCCATATGCATGGACAGGCATGAGCAGCAATTGGCCAGAAGAGTCCATCAAATCTTCAGACATGCTCCTTGGGCCATTCCAAACCTACAGTATGTCAAGACCTCAGACATTCAAGAGCTGTCAAGCTGCTGGGTGGACCATTTAGAAGAGATGGTAGCAGAAGAGGCCCAATCTACTATTCCGGTTAAGAGTGAAGAAGTGCAAGACCTCTGGAACTCCCTTCTAGAAGACAATCCAGACCAGTTTATCTGAGGTTTGATTGCTTTGTTCCAAGGCCCTCTTCTGAGGATCCGTGCTCTATAAAACCCCACAGATGTTCCCTATTTTGTGGAGAAAAACCTTATAGACTAGAGACCACAAGAGCAGCAAGAGTACTCTGCACTTTTCAGTGATGACATCATCAGTGGTGACATCATCACTACTGACATCACCCCTCAAGACCAGGAAAATAGCAGCAACCCATTTGTTTTGTGGGAAGAAGACTTCAACAACCTCTTGGAAAGACATGCAGACACCTCCTCCACACCCTCAGAACTCCTAACTAAAGTCAGCTCACTGGTGGAAGTTGCAGAAAATGATTTGGCTGGACACCCTGAAGAAAATAAGGAAGAAGAAGAAGATGACATAATCTCAGTTACACTGAACTTCAGATTGAACAGTGATGGTTCTATTAGCCAAATTTGATCTAGTTAGTTAGTTGCACAAAAAGTGACTGCACTTTAACTAGCCTTATTTGTCATAAACAAAGGATTAGCCTTATTCTACTAGTTAGTCACTTGACTTCCAAATCCATGCAAATTCAAGAGTAGGGAATTACCAATTACTTAGCCATATATTTAGCAAAATCTGCACACAACTCTGTATAAATACCCCCCCAGACTGCAGTGAATAACCTCAGTCAATTGATTTGCAATGTCAACTTAAGTTCTGAAAGACAAAGGAAAGTCAAGTGTAAGAACTTTGGGAAAAGACTCTAAGAGCCAAGAATAAATCTTGTTCAAGACCACCACTACTGAGTTTAAGGAAATCGACTGCCGCCAAGGAAAACCATTGAGAAAATCACCACTAAGACAGCCACTGCCAAGTTAAGGAAATCGTCAGCCACCAGGAAATAAGACCGCCACGCATCCAAGTTGTATACTTAAAGACCTGCCAGATTGTCAGAAATCTGCCCTCAAGTTAATCGAACATCAACCTACGAACGATTCCCATCCACTGTTATGAGTGCTTAAGTTCTCATACACGTTAGACCCAAAACCACCAAGTTTTAAGATCGCCTCTGCCCCATGCACGATTGACGACTGACCTGCCCAGACCACTGATTCAAGAGACCACCACCATGTTAACCATTCCCATGCATGTTGATCGACCACCACCCACATTTGAACCCTGATTGCCACTACGATAATCAACCTGCTCACCTGCCAAGGATAAAAGAATAACCATCCCACACATACAAGTAGTGCACCATTCAAGTAATACCCACCAGGAATGCCCTTTGAGTACGATTGAGCTATCGACCACTGAATAATTGAGCCATCGACCCCATCATATTCGCAATCGACGTCATCGACCTCTCGACATTCCGAATGATCGTCACGTGAACACTGACCTATAAATCGATGTGAACCTATTTAATTCGTATAAATTCAGAGACCACGCTTCACAAGTGGCACATTGAGCCATGCAAGAAGCCCTATAGTTTATACAAAATGCACACTACAATATACTGTGTTGTGTAATTTGTATCTCTAGTGGGCTTCAGCACGGCTCAATGTGCCACTTGTGAAGCACGCATAAAGTATTTCCAAGTGCGTTCGTGTTGATTTCTGGGTCGTTGGTCACATGACGATCTTTCGAATCATATGTCAACTAAGCATCGCTTGGTTCCGGACCATTTCAGAGTTGGTTTATGCAATCCTGAAAGCATTTGGCATGCTTTATTTGTCTTAAACATAGTCTTACATCTGCGAATCCATCTGTCTAAGACATATGTATGAGACATTTCATATAAAAATAGCAATAAAAGTGTCCCAGCTCCCATGGAGTCTGTCCCTTAGCCATTTTGAAAGCTTTGGCAGTTCACCATTTTTTTCTATATGACCTCCATTATTAGTGAGATTATGAATGATGAGCAAATCCAACAACAATGTGACAAGGCCGCTCAGGCCAAGCATGCTGCATTCTTACATCAGGTTACCAAGGCTGTTGCAGTCAGCCTCTGCCCTCCTCCAGCAGATCTAGAGATCGTGAATGCTGACACATTATTGACACCCTGTTTCTCTGATGACAGGCTGATGAACCATCCAACCTTGGAGATGCTATCGATGGAATGGACCTCCATGATGAGGACAGCAGAGACAACAAATTCCTCACTGCCACCCAGACAAGAGCCATTGGACGATACCATGCCCCCCCTACATTTACTGATGTGGTCCCCCAGGATAGAATTGAAGCCCATCTTACCCCTGCTAGCTTCTGAAAACTCCTCTGCTGTAACCCTGAGCCAAGGTAGGGCATCTTCCACACCCCTAACATTGATGAAGCCTTTGCCAATGACTTCCTCAAAGCAGCTCGAGAAGCAGACAAGGTTCTTGCTGACACCCAGTAAGCAATCTACAACACTCTCCATCTGATTGCCATCACCCTCCATGCCCTCCAACCTCGCTTAGATGGGGCTGATGTCCATTATAGGCCATTCCACAATGTTGTCATTCCCCCCTTGATGGAAAAACTCCAGGACTCACTCCAGATCAGTTTCCACAAGGCCAAACATATCCAGATCTGCCGCCACACAGAACTTACCAAGGCTGCTGGCTGGTCTCCTGCTCTTCTCTCTGCTTGCCACACCATGGCCTTGAGCACTGACTTTGATGGTGACCTCTTTGGCACCGACTTTGTTTGCCATTTCTATGACAATGCCAAACACCAAAAACATTGCCTGCTCATTCACGATGCAGCCAAATCCAGCCACTGCAGAGGCTCTTCCCACTGTGGTTCAATTCTCTCTGGGGGCCACAGCCAGGGAAATGAGATGCAGGGTGGCCACCACCCCGACCACTGCCAACAATCATCCAGCTCTCAAACCCATGCCCCAAGTGCCAACAACCATGGGGGGTTCCACACTCCACACCCAGGACAAGGTGTGCTTCAACAGACCACCCTACCTTAACATCTCTCTTCACTCCAACAACCAATAGTTTTTGGCTTTTCATTGGCAACAAATCAACTGGAAGTTCAGAGCCATGCCATTCAGGCTGTCATCTGTCCCTCAGATATGGACCAAGATGATGGCAGCCATTCTGGAGCCCCTCCAGCAGTGGGGCATCTGGCTAACCTACTACATCGATGATATCTGCCTTTTGGCCTCATCCTGAGAGGAGGCCCTCCACCATAGAGCGATCATTCATCACCACTTGAAGGCACTGCGATTTCTCCTGCACCACACGAAATGCATCTGGGAACTCTGCCAACAACAGACTTTCTTAGGATTCCTGATTGACACAGTCAAGATGGAACTATGCCTACTCCTGGATAAGGTCCACAAGATTCACAAGGAAACTACTTCCTTTCTTCACCACACCACTTTGATCCCAATATGCAAGGTTGCCTCTCTGGTGGGCCTATGCAACTCCACCTCTCAGGCAGTCTTCCCAGCCTGCTTCCAGGTCTGGTCCCTTATCTGGGACATTCAAGGAGCCCTATAGGCCAACCACAACAATTGGAATGGCCTGATGGCCATCTCTCCAACATCTCGTGATGACCTACAATGGTGGTCCCTCAAACTGGCCAAGTGGAATGGCAGATCCCTTCTCTCCAAGCACCCTGAAGTTATTATCGATACTGATGCAAGTGATTATGGGTGGGGTTTCGACATCACTGCCAGCACCTCCCAGGCCACATGCCAGGTGACCAGCTTCTGGATCACTTGGGAACAGTGCCAATCCATCAACTACCACAAGCTCAAGACAGTCCTCTTTGCCATATAGATCAATGGCCAATATTGGGAGGGTCGTATAGTCCTCATTTGGATGGACAATATGACCACGAAGGCTTTTATCAACAAGCAAGGGGGCTCTCTCCACCATCTGAACAATGTGGCAGCCCAGATTCATCACCTCTGTCTGACGAAGAAGATCCTTCTCTTTGCAGAACACATCCCCAGCATCGAGAAAGTGCAGGCATGAGCTGGATCTGCCCCTGCCCCGATAACTGGCAACTGAACCCCTGGTTATTTCACCAACTCCTCTGGTGGGGTTCCATATCTCTGGACCTCTTTGCCTCTCGAATGACGACCCAGACACCCCACTTCTACAGCTGCCAGGCAGACCCCAACACTCTAGAGATAGATGCTTTTTGACATCCTTGGCCAGTCTATGGCACATATGCAAACCCCCCTTGGATTCTCATCAATCGGCTCCTGCACAATATCAAGACCGACCACTGCCAGCATCTGATACTCATCACACCATTCTGGACATGATAGCTGGTGGCCCAAACTTCTTAGCATGGCCAAGGCACTGCCAATTTACCTTCCTCAACACCTTCTGATGACAACACCAGCAACCTGGATGATGTGTTGGGCCACCCTGGCATGGAAGATCAGTGGCAATCCCCAGATACTGCAACATTGGCACCACAGGCTTGCCAGCTCATCTGGGCCAGCATCTGGAGTTCCTCTCACAAGAACTATGAATCTGCCTTCCAACACTATGCTTGTTGGTGCCATTGATGGCATATCGATCCCATACATGCATCTATCAAACAGCAGATTAACTGCTTGGCACAGCTCTTTCAGGAGGGAATGAGCACCTATCAGCTCTGCAGCATATGTACTGCCATCAGACGGTGGACCCCATTGATACATGGTACTAGCTTTTCAACCCTCCCATCCATCGCCCATTTAATCTGAGGTGTGGCCAACTTATGCCCCCCTCCCTCCAAGGACAAATCTCACCGATGGGATATCACCACCCTTATTCAGTAGTTGGATTCTCTGGGCTCATATGATACCATTAAGACTCAGGTCTTGCATGGCAAGAAGATGCATGCACTTCTGGCCCTTTGCATGTCTTGGTGAGTAGCAAGCGACTTTGCTAGATGCTGAGTGTCCATCAGTTTTTGTGGCAGCATAAATGACTGGCTAGCCGAGATGGTCCTAACCACCAATATGACCAAGGAATGCACCCCTGACATTGCCCCCAAGGTCTCCGACCCTATCTCAGCCCTCCTTGAGGACAGGAATATGTGCCTGGTCTACTGGGCTTTCCGTTGGACTCACGAGATGGAACCCCTATGCCTCCCTACTGATAGCGACCGCCTCTTCATCAACATGCACTCCCGACACCACAACCTCACCCCTGACTACCTTTGCAACTGGTTCTCTGAATGCATGGCTGTGGTGGACATTAATCCTGTCCACTGCCCACACTCTGTATGGGCTGAACCTTCAACCAAGGCCCTTGAAGGAGGCACATCTATCGATGAGGTCCTCAAGAGTGGTAACTGGAGCTCCCAGACGACTTTTGAGTGCCATTACCACCTGTCACACCGGGCACCCACCCTTTCTGACAAGGCATACACTTCTTCTCTAGTCTACATAATCCTCAGGCACAAGAGCAAGGACATCTACAAGACCCCCCTCAGGTGCTCTACTTGCCTTCAATCTATGAATAACCAACTCTGAAATGGTCTGGAACCAAGCAATGCTTAGTTCCAGATGGATGAGGCACCATAGGCACCAAAGTCTGTCCCAGACTTTGCGAGCTTGGTGGAGGACCATGAAGGGTTGGTTTCCCTCCCTTCTCTCCCTACCCCATTTCCATTTACTGCCTTTTTTTTTTCACACCTCCTTCCTGCTTCTAAATTTTTACAAGGGGTGTTTTTCTTCTTCTTCTTGCCTTTCAGCTTTTCTTTCCTTTGTTTCTCCTTCGGGATTTTCAGCTCACATGCCAAACCTTTTCTAGGCTAAGGGATGGACTCCATGGGAGCTGGGATGCTTTTATTGCTATTTTTACATGAAATGTCTCATACATATATCTTAGACAGATGGATTCGCAGATGTAAGACTATGTTTAAGATAAATAAAGCATGCCAAACGCTTTCAGGATGGCATAAACCAACTCTTCATGGTCCTCCACCAAGCTTGCAAAGTCTGGGACAGACTTTGACACCTATGGCACCTCGTCCATCCAGGAAATTTGATAGTGGGAGTTTGTTTGTATCGATGGCTCAATCGTTCATAAGTCAGAGGTCATTTGGTATCGATCATTTATATCAATGGGTGGGTTCCTGGTGGTTTCTAGTATCCTCAAGCTAGGTATCTTAAACCTTATTTCCTGAATATTCAGTCCAGGTGGGTTGATTTTTGTAATGTG
>RQIL01010454.1:0-11650 GCA_003951145.1 Jimgerdemannia lactiflua | reverse complement strand
ACCAAAAACGGCGGACTTCTCAAACTTCTTTGTATCGGAAAGTGGACCAGAGTGGAAATGAGGTACCAAGCTCACAATCTCCTAGAAGAGGCTCTAGAGTGGGCATTTCTCCTAAGTGTTGCAATCCAATCTTTAGGACCAAGTGGCTCTGGGCAGGCGTATCCCTCAAAGTGTTGTAGGCAGACTTGACTTTTGCTTTGGATTCAATTTCGGACTGAGGTTTATTCACTCTTGTCTCTGGGGTATTTTATACATTGTGGTTGCTATCTGGTTGCTATCTGGCTAAGTATAGATTGCTATTTATGGTGTGTTGGGCGGACTGCCACTGTCCAGCGGACAGCCACTGTCCACATTATTCCCTTCTTTGGTTATCTGGTTATTTATACAGTTTTCCGCAGCAATGGTTGCTGGGCTAGTTACTATGCTATGCTAAGTGTTCATGTCATCTGGCTGCGTCATCTGGCAAAATTCGGGTGGTACGTTTTTGTGGTCTATCACAATATATTGAGGAAATTCTCAGACAACTTCACAAGTATGATCTCTATATCAAGCTCAATAAAGAGATATTAGTATCCAAATACTTATATAGAACTATTGTTGTTATAGCTATCAAGTCTGTGGGAGAGGGATAAAGAGGATGATTGGTATACAGAAAGAGTGAAGATCGAGATAGTTGAACTTTAGATAGTCCTGTATCAGAAAAAGGAAGACTATTTATAGAGTATAATGACAAGACTAGAATAGCAAAGACTGGAGAAAAAAGAGAGGTCTACTAAGTATCTCTCAAGGCTGCTGAGGGTAAGGAGGGTACAGCAGCAATGGGAAAAGATTATTAGAGAGAACAATGCTATGGTATTAGGAGTTTAAGAGATCTTAGGTTTGCTAAAATTAATGAGAGTCACTGTAGAGTGAGAAGGAGAGAGAGAAGGATGGTGAGATTATTGTGGCTTTTTCAGAGAACTGGTGTCCTTTACTGGTAAAGGGTCTTGAGGACTTAGGGCAGTCAGTTAGAGAGAAGAAAATCTTGAGTATTCTCTCTACTATAAAGAGTGGTATGGCTCTAAAATAGAATGGGTTATCTTGGACTTCTGGAAGAAAATAGTGAAAGTTGAAGAGAATAAGAAAGATGTATGATATGATCATTGGCTCCAGTAAGTGGCTGGGGGGGTCAGAAGTTAGGACTGATAGCACTACTTTATAAGGATAAGGAGAGGCAGAAGAATTGAAAGAACTAGAGACCCATTATGCTTCTGAATATAGACAGAAAGTTGGTGACAAAAGGGCTGATAGCAAGATTGCAGATAGTGGCACAACAGGTTCTAAGTGAGGAGTAGAGAGGATTTGTCAGAGAAAGACTGATTCAAGATAGTATAGTATAGGTGCATGATAGCATTGAAGAGATAAGAGCTGCTGGAGTAGATAGTCATCTGGTCTTTCTGAATTAGGAAAAAATATATGATAGAGTATAGCAAGTTTAGTTGGAGAAAGTCCTAGAGAGAATTAAGATCTCTAGATATCTGGAGAACTTGATAGTCTGACTTCTAGAGAGAAGTAAAGTGACTATTATAGTGAATAGACATAGGAGTATATCATTTTCACTAGAGCAAGGGGTGTCTCAAGGGGACCTACTATTATTAATCTTATATATACTATCTCTAGAACTATTGCTGAATAGAATCTGATAGTAGATTGAGAGGCTGACAATTCTGAGAGTGAATTGGAAGGTGGGGGCATTTGCTAATAATATAGTAGTTGGTCTGGACTCTATTGCTAATATGAGAGAACTCAAGGAAGTTGTAAGGTAGTATGAGTACTACTCTAGGCAGAAATTGAACTAGTATAAGTATAAGATAATAGTGTTAGAGAATAGCATAGTTGGCAATTTTCTTCACCACATCTCTCTCTGGTAACTTTCACATTACACAAATTCCACCCATACTTTTTGATATACTTTTCATTATTTCTTGGAGAAAACTCTTAAGGCAATAGCAACCAAGTAAGGTTCTGGCAAGTATACTGGTGTGGGAGATGGGCCAGCCTTCAAGTGGCAGTATGGCAAGAGAGGGATAGGTTTGGGTCGGGGGTTTTTTGGAATATTGATAGGTGAAGGAGTAGGAGGGGGACAGAAGGCAAGCAAGAAGGCTGGAGATAGGGGAGTAGTGAGCTTCATGGTGGCAGTTAAGAATAGTGAGAGAGAGGAGACTGAGGGGTGAAAGACAGTAGGGAAGGAGAAGGAGAAGTCTGAAAATACTGGAGGAGTACTCTCTAGGGGAGAGAAGGGGGGGGCTGGGGGAGATGTGACTGGTGTAGTGGCTGGGACTACTGATGGTAGCATGATGGTCAATCTGGAAAAAAATCCAGATGTGACTGCTGATGGTGGCAAGGGGAGCTAGAGAGGATTGGGACCAGTGTGCAGAGATGATCTGTCAGATGGTGTATCAGGCCTAGTGGTGGTACTGTTGCTCAAGAAGTTGATCTTAGAATTTACAGTCACAGTGAGCTTCTAGGGCCTAGCAGTGATGGCAAAAATAGTTTTGAGGCTGCTGGGGAAGCAGCTGGTGGATGTAGTATCAGTGAAATTCCTGAAGGGGCTGGAAGGAGTTGAGGTTGGATTTGTGAAGAAGAAATACCTAGTGAAGGCTCTGTTGAAGGGAATCACAGTAGGTGAGGTTGTGGTTCCAATGTCAAGGTACTTAGGACCCTAGAGTGGTACACCTAGTGGTCAAGGGGGTCCCTACAGTGTCAGTGGAGGAGACAAGGGACAGAGTCAGTGAGGTGATAAAGGAGTATGGGAATATCATCAATATTGGATTCCAGATATGGGAGGGAACAATATTCAGGACAGGAGATGTAGAGGTGAGACTGAGGGTTGCTGGGAGGAAAGCAATGGGGAAGGCATGTAACTGGCCAAGAATCTTGAAGTGGGGCCCAGTTGAGTGCAAGGTGTCAAGGGTGAGGGGGACTGAGAAGGAGGAAGAAGATTTACTGATGGCATTGTGGGAGCTGGAAGAGACTGTAGAGCAGAGAACAAAGGTCTGAGAGGCCTTTGAGAATATGATAGTAGTAGAGAAGATGGATGGCAGGAAGGTGCAAGTAGATAAGAAGGTAGCAGGGGAGGTAGATGTAGAAGGATCTACTGGCAAGCTTTAAGAAAAAGATGGGTGCAGGGTTGGTACCTCTACCAGGGTCCACTGATGGCCTTCAGAGTTTGCAGCATACCCCCTGGCAGAAGAAGATCAATGGTGAAGATGAATCTGGGTTCTTCTCTGATTTGGATGAGAAGGAGGGAGACTGGACAGATATAGGAGAGATCTTAATTAGCATTCTGGTAGGAGAGGCTGAGAGGGAGAATGTGGTGATGAAGGGGATACAGCAAGTGAGCTTTAGAGTTCCAGATGTTGCACATGGAGGGTTGGTAGTTGGAGTGGAGGGAGAGTGATCTGGGGTAGCTGAAGGAGAGGAGGATGAGGATGTTAGGGGGGCCAGGGAGAGTAAGAGGCCCATGACCCCAGGTATTGGTTGCATCAGAGGGGTGAGATGGTTGCTGGCTACACTCAATGATCTGGCAGCAGATGAGCTTGCAGAGGTGGACTTCCACATCCTGGGGCAGGCAGAGTGGAGGTGCATCATGGCAGGAGAGGGAGTGGTGGACAAGCTGTTGATGGAGGTGATGGCGATACTGCTGATGGAAAAAGGATATGAGGTAGATGCAAGGAGGGAAGTAGAGTTGAGAGAGATGGCTGAGAGAATTGTAAAAGACTATTGGGTGGAGAAGGATGGAGCTAAATTGTAGCAGTCAGTCTGTGAGGACTACAGGGAAGAAGCAGAAAAGAAAGATGTTGAGGATGTTCAGGAGATTGTGGCTGCATTAGAAAGAAAGGAGATTGAGGAAGATGAGGTAGAGACTGAGCAGCTATTGGACTTGTTTAGGGTGGACATCAAGCTGGAGAACTGAAGGGGCTGGAAAAGTTATACTATCTACAAATATTATTTCTTATGAACAGTATAACAAACATTTTATCTCTGAATACCAATGGATTATGAGGTGGGGGGTGATGACAGAATTTGTTTGAATGGCTACAGAGCTCTGAAGCTGATCTATTTCTTCTGCAGGATATGAGATGTGAGAAGGAGGTGGATAGGCTGAATTGGACTGAGGAATGAGGAGGGGCAGCAGAATGGCATGAAAGGGTTGGGATCTTGATTTGAAAAGACAAAGGAGAATTGATGGACATTGAGGGCTGGAGTGAATATCTTGTGTAGGGAATATAGAGGAGGCCAGGGTGGGGCCCAATAGTGATTGGCTCATACTACTGTCTAGTAGTCAGGGGAGAGAGGATTGACTGGTTGGAAGGGCTGCTGGAGGATGGGTCACTGATGGAAGCCGGGGTGGACATCCTGGGTGGGGATTTCAATATAGTGTGAGATATCATTATGGATCAGTCAGATAGGGGAGCAGGAGTGGTTGGTTACAGTAGTAGATTGGACAGGTGAGAGGAGATTGAGAGGCTGAGTTCTCTGGGAGATGCAGGGAGGGCAAGGTGGAGAGCAAATAAGGTCTTCACACATTGGGTGGATAGACTGGGGATGAGAATTAACTAGGTGCTCTTGGCAGACTACTGGGGAGAGGATGTTTGGCAGAAAATTGATGTGGTCTAGTACTCCTGGTCAGACCACTGAGGGGTGATAGGGAAGGGGAATTTTGGAGGAAGTATGGAGGGGCCTGGATATTGGCAGCTTAGTTGTACTCTGCTGGAGGATGGGGATCTGTGGGGGAAGTGGAAGGGGGAGATGGTGGCTAGTATTTTCAAATAGAGAAAAGAGGGGGTCTCAGTGGACCTCTGGTGGATAAAATTGAAGGAAGCAGCTAGTATATACTGAGGTGAAGCTGGGAGGCAGAAAGGGAGGCTCCAATGGAAGAAGGGAGTATGGGCATCTAGTAGGATAGAACAGCTGCTAGGGCAGTGGTCAGATTTGAAGAGGAGCAGAAATGAGGAGGAGGAGGACTGGAGAGTAGTATGGGTGAGGATGAAGATTAAGGAGCTGAAGTGGGTGGGGAGAATGGAGGAAGATAGCCAAATGTGGGACATGGTAGTGAGGCTTAGGTGGCAGGGGCTAGAGGAAGGAGAAAGGCCAACCAAGTACCTCTCTAGGTTGCTGAGGGCAAGGAGAGTGAAGCAGAGGTAGGAGAAGATATTTGGAGGAGATGGCTGCTTAGTGACTGGGGTCCAGGGGATCCTTGGGGAGCTTAAGAGTTATTGGAGGAAGTTGTGGAGTGAGGAGGAGGGAGGTGCAGACAGTGAGGCCATTGTGAAATACTTGGAGGACTGGTGCCCCCAGAGGCAGAGGGACTTGGAAATCTGATGAGACCAGTGAGAGAAGAGGAGATTCTGCATGTCCTGGCAGCTACTAAGTTGGGGACTGCCCCTGGAGAGGATGGGCTACTGTAGAACTTCTGGAAGAAGATGGTGAAGGTAGAGGAGGTATGCCAGAAGATAAGAGATACATATATGTGATGAGGTAATTGAGTCAGGATCTTGGCTGGGTAGTCAGAAGCTGGGGTTGGTGGCACTTCTTTATAAGAATAAGAGATAGAGAGAGGACTGGAAGGATTGGCAACCAATCATGCTCCTGGACATAGACAGAAAGCTGGTCATAAAGGTGCTAGTAGCAAGACTACAAGTGATAGCACAGCAGGTCTTAGGTGAGGAGCAGTGAGACTTTGTTGGGAGAAGATTGATTAGAGATGGCATAGCTTGGATACATGGGGTTATTGAAGGGATAAGAGCTGCTGGGGTGGATGGCAGGCTGGTTTTCTTGGACCAAGAGAAAGCTTATAATAGAGTATGGTGAGTCTGGCTGGGAAAAGTACTGAAGAGGATTGGGATACTGGAGGAGCTGGGAAATGCAATTGTCTGCCTTCTGGAGGGAGGTCAGGCAGCAATCATAGTGAATGGACACAGGGGAGCAGCCTTTTTCCTTAGGCAGAGGGTTCTCCAGAGAGACCCCCTATCACCCATTCTGTATACACTGTCCTTAAAGCCATTACTGGACAGAATCAGGAGGAGAGTTGAAGGGCTGACTGTACTGGATGTGAATTGGAAAATGAGAGCCTTTGTAGATGATATAGTGGTGGGCCTGGGTACTATTGCAGATGTAGCAGAACTTAAGGAGACAGTAGGATGGTGTGAATAGTGCTCTGGACAGAAGCTAAACTGGCACAAGTGTGAAACAATGGTATTGGGGAATGGATTGGTGGGAGGGGACATTATTGGAACAATTATCTCCCCTAGGGAGGTAGTGTAGTACCTGGGGATCTTTCTCTCAGTATATGGGTCAGTCCTGCCCAAGACTTGGTGAGAGGCTAAGGTGAAAGTGTGGGGAGATGCTAAGGAGCTGGAGAGGGCAACATATTTCTCTGGCTAGTAGAGTGACTATTTTGAATATTTACTGGATTCTGAAGCTATGGTATCTGTAGTACTCCCAAATGAATTGAATCAATTCAAATTGAATTGAATTGAGGATCATTCAAATCAAATCAAATTGGGGATTTTTCAATTCAAATTGATTCAAATTGAATTGGGCCTCAATTTAATTTGAAGTTTTCATATTGAATTGAATTTAGATTCAATTCAATTCAATTCAATTTGTTGGGAGTACTTTTTGAGATATGAATCAAAGTAACCATTCTACTAAAGCATGTCAGAATTCTTAAGATAAGAAGTATTACTAAGCTCTTTAGTATATTCATAGATATACTATATATTTTGAGTATTGTCAAGAATATCTTTTTGACAGCCCCTTTCTCTACTACTATACTGGTTATAAGATCTGGCAGACAACTAGCCAAGTTCGCCTTCTTCCACTACCACTCATGTTATACAAATCTTGTGCAAAAAACTTCGAGCAGTTTATTGAAGAAAACAGCTATCAACATGGCAGCAACTCAACCTCCTGGTTGACATACTGGGTCCGACACTGGTGTGGCATTCAGGTGGCAGCAAGGAAAAGAAGGGTATGGGCTTGGGATGGGATCATTTGGGAAGGTGACTGGTGGAAGAGAAGCTGAGGGCAGATGAGGAGAGAAAGGAGAGGGGAGTGGCAAGAGTCTGGTGAGCTTCGCAGCAGCAGTGAAGAGTGGAGCAGGAGGAGATGGAGATGGATGGCAGAGGGTTGGAGGATCAAAGGGGAAGCTGAGTGTGGGCCAGGCTTAGGGGTGAAGGGAGGGGCTGGGGGGAGCAGCATGACTGCTGAAAACAGCGGGACTGGCAATCTGGAAAAAAAAGGAGATGTGACTGCTGATCGAACCAAGGGGGCGGCTGAGGGATCGTCGGGGACATGTAAGGGAGACCTGGCTGATGGTGTAACAGGGCTGATGGTGGCACCATTGCTCAAGAAGTCTATTTCGGAATTCGCAGTCACATTGTACTTCCGGGGGCTGGTGGTAACAGCCAGGGTAGTATTGGTGCTCCTGGGCAAGCAGCTGAAGGATGTGGCTTCCATGAAGTTTTTGAAGGGCCTGGAAGGAGTGGAAGTGGGTTTTGTCAAGAAGGAACAAGTAGTGGTGGCTGTGGCTCAGGGGATGCGAATTGGGGAAGTCGCTGTTCTGATTATGAGGTGCCTATAGTGGGACCCAAGGGTGGTGCATCTGGTGGTCAAGGGAGTTCCGACAGTATCAATGGAGGAGATGAAGGAAAGAGTTGGAAAGGTGATGCAGGAGTTTGGCGAAGTGGTGGATATTGGATTTCAGATGTGGGAGGGGATATCATTCCACACTGGAGATGTCGAGGTGCAGTTGAGAGTAGCTGGGAAGGAGGTGACAGGAAAAGGAGGGGACTGGCCCAGAGTACTGAAGTGAGAGCCCTTTGAATATAAAGTATCAAGGGTCAAGGGCTTGGAGGAGGAGGAGGAGGACCTGCTGATGGCGCTGTAGGAGTTGGAGGGAGCTGTAGAGCAGAGGGAGAGAGTGTGGAAAGCCTTCCAGAAGGCCATGATGATGGTGGAAATTGATGGGAAGATGATTCAAGTAGACAAGTTGATATGGGAAAAGGCCCAAGGGAGAAAGCAGCAGCAGGAGCTCCTTGCTAAGCTTGGGGCAGATAATAAGATGGAAGGGGCAGGGGCAAATGTAGTGGAGAAGAGAGGGCAGAAGGGGTCTGAGGGTTCTAGGTCCTCCAAGCATACCCCATGGCAGAGAAGAGTAGTGGCCAAAGAAGAGATTTTCTTTGATGACTGGAGGCCAGAGAGCAATACTGCCAGGGATAAGGAGAATGTGAGGCCAGGGGATGCTATTGGAGAAGTAGGGGCTGAGGTAGAGGATGTAGTTATGAAGAGAGCAAAGAATGTCAGATTTGGAGTCCCAGAGTTGGTCTTTGGGGGCCAGGTAGTTGGGGTGTCTGGAGAGAGCCTGGTGGATATATCTGATGAGGAGTGGGATGAAGCAGCCAGTGCCAGCCAGGGTGGAGTTGAGATGGTGGGGAAGTGGGTGATGACTCCAGGAGGAGAGCATGTGGGGGAGGAGCCCTGGCTGCACAGAATAATGAGAGACTTGGCAGATGAGGAGTTGGGCGATATTGATTTTAGACTGCTGAGTGAGAAGGACTGGAGTGACATCCTGTGTGGAGTTGGAGTGGTGGGAAAGTTGGCAACGATACACCTGGCGGCACTGTTGGAGGATGAGGGGTATGAGGTAGATGCCATGAGAGAGGAGGAGATGAAATTGGAGATACGGCGGATGGTGATTGAGGGGTGGCGGGCCTGGAATGGTGGTGGAATGTAGGAGGAGGCGTGTGCAGATTATAGATCTATGATGGAAGAGAAGGATACAGAGGATGTTCAGGAGATTCTGGGGGAGCTGGAGGCTAAGGAGAGAGAGGAGCTGGAAGCTGAGAGAGAACTGGATTTGACTAGGATGGATCAGGATATGGAGATCTAGAGTGGACCCACAAATTTAACATTTTCAATATAAACAGTACAACCAACATTCTTTCACTCAATGTCAATGGGCTGAGGGGTTTCGAGAGATGTCGAAACATTTTTGCATGGCTTAAGGATTCTGAAGTGGATGTTTTTTTACTGCAGGATATAAGATGTGATAACGAGGTGGACAAGTTAAACTGGTCAAGGGAATGGGGAGGGGCAACTGAATGGAGAGGAAAGATTGGGATTCTTATAAGGAAGGGCAAGGGGGACCTGCAAGATATGGGTGGGTGGGGGGATCGCCTGCTGTGGGGGGTATGGGCAAGGCCAGGGTGGGGGTCTGTCATGGTGGGCTCATGTTATTGCCCAGTGGAAAGAGGAGAGAGAATAACATGGATAGAAGGTTTGCTAGACAGTGGATTGTTGGTGGAGGCTGGAGTTGATATACTTGGGGGAGACTTCAATATGGTTAGAGATGTAGCGGTGGACCGCTCTGATGGTGGACTAGCTGGGATGAGTAGAAGTGGGGGTCTGAATAGATGGGAGGAGATGGAGTGATTGAGTGCTCTGGGAGATGCGGGGAGGCAGAAGTAGGGAAACCGAGCAGTCTTCACCCATGGATACATGGACTTGGAACGTGGATTGATTGGATCCTCACAGCTGACTGCTGGGGAATAGATGTCTGGAGGGAATTGGAGGTTCTGTGGTGCCCCTGGTCAGACCACTGGGGGGTGATAGGGCAGGGGACATTTGGGGGGAGTAGAGATGGGCCTGGACATTGGTGACTTAATTGTGCATTGTTGAAAGACAAGGGTCTGTGGGAACAATGGGAGGTAGAGGTGTCCGATAATATAGCATGTTGGAGAAAGGAAGGTGTAGCGGCAGGGGATCAATGGCTGAGGCTGAAGACCACAGCGCAGGTGTACTGGGGAGAGGTGGGGAGAGCTAAGGGGAGACTTCGCAGAAAGCAGATGAAGGAAGTCTCACGTAGATTGGAGGGGCTTTTGTTGGCATCTGCCTGTAGGCAGGAAGGGGCTGGGGAGAAAGGGGAAGAATGGTGAATGGAAAGAGTGAGGATGGAAATTGAAGAGCTGAAGGCTGCCATAAGGGAGGAAGAGGGGAGGCAGGTGTAAGGAATGATTGCGAGATTGAGGTGGCAGGGGTTGGAGGAAGGAGAAAGACCTACAAAGTTTCTCACAAGGCTTCTGAGAGTGTGCAAGATGAGGCAGAGGTGGGAGGGTATCATAGGAGAAGACAGTGTCATGGTGGCAGGGTTGCAAGGTATCCTGGGCTCACTCTAGAAGAGATGGGGCACACTGTGGAGTGAGGAGGAGGGTGGGGAGAATGGACAGACTATAGAAAAATTCTTGGAGGAGTGGATACCACTGGCAGCTGAGGGGCTAGGGGACCTGACCCACACTATTCAGGAGGAGGAAATTTTGAAAGTGCTGTCAGCAACAAAGAATGGGACGGCACCGGGAGAGGATGGGCTACTATGGGATTTTTGGAAGAAAATGATGGGCATTGAGGGGGTGCTTGGGGAGATGAAGGAGATGTGCGAAGCTGTAATTGATTCAGGAAACTGGCTAGGGGGCCAGGAGTTGGGGCTAGTGGCACTCCTGTATAAGGATAAGGGGCTGAGAGAGGACTGGAAGAATTGGCACCCCATTATGCTTCTGGATATGAATAGGAAGTTGATCACAAAGATACTGGTGGCATGTCTACAGGCAGTAGCACAGCAAGTCCTGGGGGAGGAACAGTGTGGCTTTGTTGGAGGTAGATTGATCAGAGATGGTACAGTATGGGTGCATGGAATTATTGAAGGAGCGAGAGCTGCAGGGGTGGATGGAAGGTTGATCTTCTTGGATCAAGAGAAGGCATATGACAGGGTGTGCCGCATGTGGTTGGAGAAGGTTTTGGCAAGGATTGGAATCCCAGGGGGATTGGGGGGAGCCATTATACAGATGCTGGAGGGGAGCAAGGCGGCTATAATGGTGAATGGCCATCAGGGAGTGCCATTTTCATTGGGGAGAGGAGTGCCGCAAGGGGACCCATTGTCCCCTATCCTGTATGCACTGTCATTGGAACCACTTCTGGATAGAATTAGGAGGTGGATTGGAGGGCTGTCAGTGTTAGGAGTGACCTGGAAGGTGGGGGCCTTTGTGGATAACATGGTGGTCAGTCTGGGCTCGGTGCAGGATATAGGAGAGCTTAAGGAGATGGTGGGCTGGTATGAGAGGTGCTTGGGCCAGAAGTTGAACTGGCATAAGTGTGAGACTATGGTACTTGGGAATGGAATAGTTGGAGGTGACATTATTGGAATGGTGGTTCCTGCAGGAGAGGCAGTCCAATATTTGGGCATTTTCCTCTCAGTATATGGGTCGGTGCTGCCGAGAGCCTGGTGGGAGGGGAAGGTACGGGCCTGGGGGGATGCACTTAAAGGCTGGGGGGGGGCGTCATATCTCCCTGGCAGGGCAGGTGACAATTTTGAATATTTACTGGATGCCGAAGCTATGGTACCTGGCATACTATCTGGATTTTCCGGCTTGGGTGGTTAAGCAACTGCTCAAGTTAGCCAGGGACTGGATTTGGGCTGGGAGGTGAAGTCAGATAAGCTGGGAGACTCTTGTCCTTCCAGTGGAGCGGGGGGGACTTGGACTGGTGGACTTTCCAAAGAAGTTCCATTGTCTGCGAGCTTGGTGGCTCCAGAGAGCAGCAGTGCTGAGAGGGG
>RQIL01010443.1:0-21401 GCA_003951145.1 Jimgerdemannia lactiflua | reverse complement strand
TTTTCTATAGGCTGTAGCCCTATTTATTAACTATCTAAAACATTGATAGTGCAGTAGCCCCTTCCCACCCCTACTCTATCCCACACTCTCACTTATCCACTCACCTATCCCAACTCTTAGAAATACAATCTCTTCTCCAATAATATATATCTTCTCTCCACTCTTATTACAGATGGTCTCTACTAACTTTCTATGATAACCCTCAGTCAATGTTCTGGAGTCTGCACCACCCCCCCCTCCTGCCCTACTCTCAAGCATTCCTCATACTCAAAGGTCTCTCTTGGTATCAAATGCCTCAACCTGAAGTTCAATATAACATTTTACCATAGCATTAGTGCTCCTAACAAATTGAATTGAATTGAATTGAACCTAAATTCGATTTGATTCAAAAACTTTGAATTGAATTGAGGCTCAATTCAATTTGAATTAATTCAAATTGAGGTCTAATTTGATTCAAGGTCTGATTTGAACTCTATTTTTTGAAATTTAATAACTTGATGAATACATATCCAAATTCAATGATCTTTAGCTTATTAGATTCCTCTTATATAGGGAAATCTAACAAGTTAAAGATCATTGAATTTGGATATATATTCATCAAGTTATTATATTTTGAAAAATAGGGTTCAAATCAGACCCTCAATTTGATTTGAATTTGATTTAATTTGAACTTGATTCAAATTGAAAAATCCCTAATTTGATTCAATTTGAATGACCCTCAATTTGATTTGATTCAAATTGATTTGATTTGTTTGAGAGCACTATAGCATCCTCCATAAAACTACCAAAAAATTAGAGAGTATCCACTTCTTTGTTTCTATCTCCCAGGTCCACAGTCCTCTTCAGTCCCACTTCTCTTCAATCTCTGCACTCTGCCATCCCTCTGGTTATAGGTCCTACTCCATCCTACACTGACTTTCCACTCCAGCCCCCAGGTCAAAGTTTATTGCCCCCAGCAGTAGCTTATGCTACTACCACATCTCTATATCTTGCTACCCAGTCTCAATATAGCCCTCCCATCTAATGCTAATTATTGCTCTCAAAGAATTGAATCAAATTGAATTTGACCCAAACTTGATTTTATTCAATTGAATCAAAGGTTCAATTTGATTTAATTCAAATCGAATTGAAGACTAATTTAATTTGAGGTCTAATTCAAATTCTATTTTTCAAAATTTAATAACTTAACAAATACACATCCAAATTTAATAAACTTTAGCTTGTTAGATTCATCATATATAGAAGAATCTAACAAGCTAAAGATTATTAAATTTGGATATATATTCATCAAGTTATTATATTTTGAAATATAGGATTTAAATCAGACCCTCAATTTGATTTGAATTTAATTCAATTCAAACTTGATTTAAATTGAAAAATCCCCAATTTGATTTGATTTGAATGACTCTCAATTTAATTTGATTTGAATTGATTTAATTTGTTTAGGAGCACTAATGCCAATCCTATATACTTCCTCAGCTACCTTCTACCAGAACTCCTTATATTGGAGCCTTCTACTTCCCCCCCCCCTCCACCATTGCCAGTAGGTCTCCAGATGACCCCTAGGGAACATACCTTATCTCCCACACCTTCTGCATCAGTGAGACCTAGCTATCTCCTTTTAGCACTACTGTCTTCTTCAACTACTAGGTGTGAAGGTAGTATAGTTATTTAGAGAAATCAATCAGCCCTAGGCTCTCTCTCTCCACTGACATTGCCAAGACCTTCCACTTAATCTGATTTCTGTGGCTCACTCAAATCCACTTTCTCACTAGCTTCAACAGCCTTTTGACTACTTATGCCAGAAAGTTCAAGTAATATCAGATACCATAGCTTTGATATCCAGTAAATGATTAATATTGTAACAGTTCTGGTTTCTTAGATAAAGAAGTGACTAAATTCTAGAGATTCAAAGTAGCTCGAAGAGTTACTAAGAGTTCAGAAGATCTTGTGGTTTCTGGGAGAAAATATTCTGAGCTTTATTCGAAAGAACAGAGAGGATATTTATACAAGATCTGAAAGAAGGATCCAGAAGGATCTGAGGAATCAATGGAAATGCCAAGAGGAAAGTTCTCAGCAAAGATGACAAATAAAGATCTGCAATGTTCCATGAAGTTCCATGATTAGCTAAGACTAGAATAGATGTAACTGGAATGCTCTAGCTGTGGCTTAGTGCTAAGAGAGGATTTCTAATCATTCAGAAGGTGCCGGAAGGTTATGGAAAGTACTAGAAAGACAAAGAAAAAGAAATAAACTACACTAAAATGTTACATCTCCTCCTCCTTAAGAATCAATGTCCTCATTGAATTCAGAAGGTAACACAAGAAAATAAAACCAAAAGAAAGGATAAACAAAATATATTGGCTCATTGGCAAGGACTGGCCATCCTTATATAAGGCGAGGGCCAAAGTATCATCTTGATCGGATGAGAACTGGTTTGAACCTCATTAGTTGCAGGGTTTACAGAGTTCTTCTGTAAGTCTTGTTGCTGATGCTGTATCCCTTAGAGTGCCCTGATGCATAATGTACCTGATCAGTACAGTATGTCATCTACTATCCAAGAGGAGAACCTCACAGGCAGTCAATGAGTTCCTTTTTGCTTGAACTCTTAAATGAGATCTTGAGAGTTCTTGAGATTGGCGGCAGATTCCCAGGTAGTGTCGTATTCAGGGTAGTCCATCCACTTGACTAGGTATTCTGTGCGACGGTATCAGACTTGTTTGTCTAAGATTTTCTCGACTTCGTACTCGATGTGGTCTTGAACCATAACTGGTGCTGAGGGTGTCAGAATTTGGCCAGGGTAGGGGGGTGACTGGTTCCAGGTCTTGAGTTGTGACACATGAAATACTGGATGTATTCGCATGGTTGACAGTAGACTGAGATGGTAAGAGTAGGTAGAGACTTGCTCGGTGATCTTGAAAGGTCCAAGGTACTTGGGTTGAAATTTGGCTGACTGGCGATTGATTTGAGATTGAACCTTAATGTTGTCAGCTTTGAGTAGAACCATATCTCCAATAGTGTAGATGATATCACGATGTTTCTTGTCTGCATACTTAGCTTGATGTTGTTGAGCCTTTAGCAGATTCGTGGTCACGATCTTGAGAAGGGAATCCATTTTGTCGATAAGGTTCTGAGCAGTGAGGACTTGTGTGTGACTGGATTGCTGGAATGAGACTAGACTTGCAGGGGTCTCGGGGTTTTGACCATGTAGTAGCTGAAAAGGGGAAAGACCAGTAGATGATTGGACTGCGTTGTTGTAGGTGAACTCGGTGTAGGTCAGGTAGTGGTCCCAATCATCTTACTCATAAGACACATAGATTCTGAGCATTTTTTCAAGTGTTCTGTTCATTCACTCGATTTGTCCATCAGTTTGAGGGTGGAAGGCAGTAGATATAGTGATTTGGGTTCCAAGAGTCTTGAAGAGTGCTTGCCAGAAGTGACTTGTGAACTTGGGGTCGCGGTCACTGACAATTACTTGGGGAAGTCCATATTGGCGGAAAACAGACTTGAAGAAGATTCTGGCGATCTCGGGGGCAGTGGCATTGGTTGTGGTTGGCTCAGTGATAGTGATCTTAGTCAGGCAGTCCACAAACACGACGATGGCATCATAGCCTGATTTGGTTTGTGGGAGTTGTACAATGAAGTCCATTGTGACTTGCTCGAACTTCTTGGTCAGAATTGGCAAGAGTTGCAGAAGACCAGCAGGTGTTTGGTTGCTTGACTTGTTCCTTTGGCAAAGATCACAGCTTTGAACATACTTCTTGATTTCCTTGAGCATGTTGGGCCAGTAGTAGTCTTGCTGAATGTTCTTGATGGTCTTCTCAGTTCCAAGGTGACCAGCTAGTGGGGAGTCATGATGTTCGTGAAGGATCTTGTACCATAGTTTAGAATTGGCAGGAATATAGACCTTGTCTTGATAGTACACAAGGTTGTCCTTAAAGGTGTACTTTTCTTTGAATTTCTTGGTGTCCTTTTGTAGAACCAAAGAGTCTTGTTTGTATGCTGTCTTGATCTGGTTAAGGAATTTGAGTGCAACAGTGACTTGTAAGATGGTGGTAAGGTCAGGCCTTCTTAAGAGTGCATCTGGTACAACCAGGGTTTTGCCAGGCTTGTAGATGATGTTTGGGATAAAGGTCTGAAGTAGCTGACTCTACTTGGCTTATTGATGGGAAAGAGTAGGTTGGGTGTTGATATACTGAAGGGATCTGTGATCTGTGATCACATCAAACCCAATTCCTTCTAGGTAGTGTCACTAGGTCTTGAGGGCATGAATGATTGCCAGGAGTTCCTTTTCATGAGTGGCTAGCTTTTGTTCTGCAGGGGACAGTTTCCTTGACTCAAATGCAATGGGTCTGTGTCCTTGTCCATCATCTTGAGAGATGACTGCACTAATTGCGAAGTTGGATGCATCAGTAGTGACAGTGAACTTCAAGTTCGGGTCCATGTTTCTAAGAACAGGTGCATGGGTCAGGCAGTTCTTGAGTTCTTGAAAGGCTTGTTGACAGAAGGTATCCCAGATGTAGGGAACATAGAGGTCAGAGTTGGGTTGCTTTCGCAGGAGGTTTGTCAAAGATTCTGCTATACCAGAGAAGTTCTTGACAAATCAGCAGTAGTATCCAGCCAGACCAAGGAAGGACCTAAGTTCAGTGAGACTTGCTGGTACAGGCCACTGTTCAATGGCTTGTATTTTACTTGGGTCTACTTGAATTCCTTTGGCTGATACAATGTGTCCAAGATATTCGACTTGATCCTTGAAGAATTCACATTTCTTGAGCTTTGTATAAAGTTTATGTTCACACAAGATCTTGAGAACTTGTTTGAGGTGTTTGAGATGTTCTTCTTCAGTGCTGCTGAAGATCAGAATGTCATCAATGTATATAAGTACAAAGATATAGAGCTGATCCTTGAAGACAGTTTGCATGAGATCTTGAAAGGTTGCTGGTGCATTGGTGAGACCAAAGGCCATGACTAGAAATTCGTAGAGTCCAAAGGGTGTCATGAAGGCAGTCTTGGGTATGTCTTCTGACTTGATTTGAATTTGGTGATACCCAGAGGTAAGGTCAATCTTGGTAAAGTATTTGGCATTCTTGAGGGCATCAAAGATTTGATCTATGAGAGGCAGTGGGTAATGATTCTTGACTGTGATCTTGTTGAGTGTGCGATAATCTATGCACATTCGCAGGGTATCATCCTTCTTTTTGACAAACAGGACTGGGGAGCCAAAGGGTGACTTGCTTGGCTGAATAGCTCCTCGCTCAATAAGTTCATTGAGTTCCTTCTTGACTGCTTCTATTTCAAGTGGTGACATGCGGTACATCTTCTTCTTGGGTATGGCTGCATCTGGTACCAACTTGATTTCATACTCATGGTCTCTTGAAGGCAGTAGACCAGGAAGTTCATCTGGGAAGACATTCTTGTACTTGTTCAGCAGTAACTTGATACTTTCACTGATTGACAGCTTCTTGTCTTCTTTCTTGGGTCAGATCAGTGCAACAAAGGTACAGATAGCTTTCTTGAGAGCCTTCTTGAACTGGATTGCCGAAAGGGTGGCAATTGGAGCTTTTGTCTGAGTCTTGTCTAGCTTGATTGTAATGTTGGCTCCATCTTGAATTAGGGTAACCTCATTCTTGATCCAATCAATGTGTGGATTGTGTCATGTAAGTCAGGGCTTGCCTAGGATCAGGTCATAATCTCCTAGAGGTGCAACTTCAAAATCTAGACGTTTCCAATACTTCTGGATCTTCAGGGGAAGTTTGGTGGCAATTGAGTCAATTGGTAGAGTGGTGCCATCAGCAGTGACAACTCCACCATTCTTGCTAGCTGGTTTGGTGAGAATCTTGAGCTTGTCGATGAGGTTCTTGTTGATGAAGTTCCCAACAGCTCTGCTGTCTATGAGAACATCTAGTTCTTGACCCTTGACTAGGCCTTTGAAGATGAGCATTGAGTTGGCTCGGTTCTCAGCTATGCTAGCAACTTGATCAGTGCTGCCAAAGCCTTTCTGATCTCACTTGGTTAGAGACAACTTGGTGACTTCCTTGATTGTAGGCAGGGTAGCTTGTTCTAGAATGAGCTGCATGATTCTGTCACCTTCATTGATAGTGTAAGGTTGGTCCTTGTAGTTGACTAGTAGGACTTGCATTTCTCCTCAGAAGTCAGGGTCAATGACTCCAGCACCAACATCCAGTGAGTGCTTGATACTGAGACCAGATCTTGGTGCAATTCTTGCATAATGTTCCTTGGGTATTTCGACTGCCAGGCCAGTTGGGATGAGCCTTCTCTCATGGGCAGGAATGGTGACTTGTTGTACTGACTGAAGGTCCAAACCAATGGCTCCTTCTGACTGTGCTTGAGGGATCTGGGCCTTGGGGTTGACTTGTATGAAATTGAGTACAACTTCTTATTTGACTTGATGACCTTGAGTGTCTTTAGACAGGACCAGGATCCTCTTGGGTTCAGCAGTCTTTTTGGGACATTTTGTAGCAATGTGGCCAGGCTGTCAGCAAAAGAAGCAGGCTCCAGCCTTCTTGAGACACTCCTTTTCCTCAGGTGTCAGCTTGTTCTTCTTGTTCTTGTCAATGGTGTCTAAGTCCATGGGGGCAGGTCCAACAGTTCTGACTTTGGTTTCCTCCCTTCTGTGGTTGTTGTTGAATGGCAGTCTCTTCTGCTTGAAGCAATTGCCATAGGTGATGACATCAAATCTATCAGCAATTTTCATTGCTGCATCTAGGTCTTTGGGTTCTTCAAGTTCAACATGAACTTGAGTTTGTCCTTTGAGACCTCAGATGTACTTGTCGATCTTCTCGTCTTCAGTGACATGAGGTAGCTTCAGTAGAATTGACAGAAATTGTGCATTGTATGCTTGTATAGACTTGAGTTGTTTGACATTTGCCAGGCAGTCTCGCGTGACCTTGGTGCTGTTGACAGGTTTGAATTGGCCTTGAATGGTATCTGAGAATTCACCCCAGACCTTAATTCGGCCAGAGAATCTTGTGTTCTGGATATGATTTTGCCACTAGATTGCAGCATTTCCTCGGAGGAGTGTGGCGGCAAATTGGACTAGTACTGCTTTATTCAAATTGGTCAGTTCTCCATACTGCTCCAATTGAAAGAGCCAAGCATCAGTAGACAGTCCTCCTCTTTGGCCATCAAAGGTATCAGGCTTCTGAGACTTGATGGTGACTGCTGTTAGAGATACCATTGTGGGTGCAGATGTAGACACAGAAGCTTTGCCCTTCTTCTTGTCAAGGCATTCTTAAAGTTGGGAAATTTGAGCCAGTGCAGTGTGCAGCAGGCTTTCTAGAGTTCCAGTTGACTGAGTAGGAATTTCATACTCTTCTTCTTGTTGAACATGAGGAGTGTTCTGTGGGACATAGTTGTTGTAAGGGGTATTGTCCCAGTTATCAGCATCTATGGTGTTTGAGTAGTTCTTGAAGGGTTTCTTGTTTAGGCAAGGTGTAACTTAACCACTGCTACCAAGTGTAATGGTTCTGGTTTCTTAGATGAGGAAGCGACTAAATTCTAGAGGTTCAAAGTAGCTTGAAGAGTTACTAAGAGTTCAGGAGATCTTGTAGTTTCTGGGAGAAAATATTCTGAGCTTTATTCGAAAGAACAGAGAGGATATTTATACAAGATCTGAAAGAAGGATCCAGAAGGATCTGAGGAATCAATGGAAATGCCAAGAGGAAAGTTCTCAGCAAAGATAACAAATAAAGATCTGCAATGTTCCATGAAGTTCTGTGACTAGCTAAGATTAGAATAGATGTGACTGGAATGCTCTAGCTGTGGCTTAGTGCCAAGAAAGGATTTCTAATCATTCGGAAGGTGCCGGAAGGTTATGGAAAATACTAGAAAGATAAAGAAAAAGAAATAAACTACGCTAAAATGTTATAAATATAGTCACTCTATCTGTAATATTTTAGTATAGTTTACTTCTTTTCTTTATCTTTCTAGCACTTTCCATAACCTTCCAGCACCTTCTGATTGATTAGAAATTCTTCTTAGTACCAAGCTACAGCTAGAATATTCTTGTCACTTCTATTCTAGTCTTAGCTAGTCATGGAACTTCATAGAACATTGCAGAACTTTATTTATCATCTTTGCCAAGAACTTTCCTCTTGGCATTTCCATTAATTTCTCAGATTCTTCCAGATCCTTCTTTTAGATCTTATATAAAGCTCAGAATATTTTCTCCCAGAATCCACAAGATCTCCTGAACTCTTAGTAACTCTTTGAGCTACTTTAAACCTCTAGAATTTAGTCACTTCTTTATTTAAGAAACCAGAACCATTACACTTGGTAGTAGTGGTTAAGTTACATCTTGCCTAAACAAGAAACCTCTCAAGAACTAGTCAAATACCATATCCATGGACCCCAACACCAATACCTGGGACAACAATATCTACAATATCTATAATACCTATGTCCCACAGAATGCTCTCCATATTCAGTAAGAAGAAGAGGACAAAATTCCCAATCAGTCATCTGGGACTCTAGAAAGCCTCTTGCACACTGCACTGACTCAAATCTCCCAACTTCAAGAATGCCTAAACAAGAAGAAGAGCAAGGCTCCTGTATAGTCTACATCTATACCTATAATGATATCTTTGACAGTAGTCACCATCAAGTCTCAGAAGCCTGACACCTTTGATGACCAAAGAGGAGGACTATCTACTGATGCTTGGCTTTCCAATTGGAGTAGTATAGAGAACTAACCAATTTAGATGAAGCAGTACTAGTCCAATTTGCTGCCACACTCCTCCGAGGGAATACTATAATCTGGTGGTGAAATCATGTTCAGAACACAAGATTTTCTGGCTGAATCAAGGTCTGGGGTGAATTCTCATATGCTATTCAAGACCAATTCAAACCTGTCAACAGCACCAAGATCATATAAGACTGCCTGGCAAATGTCAAACAACTCAAGTCTGTGCAAGCATATAATATACAATTCCTATTAATTCTACTAAAGCTATCTCATATCACTGAAGATGAGAAGGTTGACAAGTACATCCAAGGTCTCAAAGGACAAATCCAAGTTCATGTTGAACTAGAAGAACCCAAAGATCTAGACACTACAATGAAAATTGCTGATAGGTTTGATGTCATTATCTATGGCAACCACTTTGAGCAGAAGAGGCCACTATTCAACAACAACCACAGAAGGGAGGAAACCAAAGTCAGAACTGTTGGACCTGCTCTCATGAATCTAGACACCATCAACAAGAACAAGAAAAATAAGCTTATATCTGAGAAAAGGAGTATCTCAAGAAGGCTGGAGCCTGCTTCTTTTGCCATCAACCTGGTCACATTGCTACAAAATATCCCAAGAAAACTGCTGAGCCCAAAAGGATCCTGGTCCTGTCCAAAGACACTCAAGGTCAACAAGTCAAGTAAGAAGTCATACTCAATTTCATGCAAGTCAATCCCAAGGCCCAGATCCCTCAAGCACAGTCAGAAGGAGTCATTGGTTTGGACCTTTAGTCTGTACAACAAGTCACCATCTCCACCCATGAGAGAAGGCTCATACCAACTGACCTTGCAATTGAAATACCTAAAAAATATTATGCAATAATTGCACCAAGATCTGGCCTCAGTGTTAAGCACTCACTAAATGTTAGCACCAGAGTCATTGACTCTGACTTCTGAGGAGAAATGCAAGTCCTGCTAGTCAATCACAAGGACCAACCATATATGGTCAATGAAGGTGACAGAATTGCACAGCTTATTCTGGAGTGAGTCACTCTATCTATCATCAAAGAAGTCACTAAGTTATCTCTGACCAAGCAAGATCAGAAAGGCTTTGGCAGCACAGATCAAGTTGCTAGCATAGCTGATAACTGAGCCAACTCAATGCTCATCTTCAAAGGTCTAGTCAAAGGTCAAGAACTAGATATTCTTATAGACAGCAGAGCTGTTGGGAACTTCATCAATAAGAATCTCATCGATAAGCTCAAGATTCTTACTAAGCCAGCTGGCAAGAATAGTGGAGTTGTCACTGCTGATGGCACCACTCTACCAATTGACTCAATTGCCGCCAAACTTCTCCTGAAGATTTAGAAGTATTGGGAACATTTAGATTTTGAAGTAGTACTCTTAGGAGATCATGACCTAATCCTGGATAAACCCTGACTTATATGACACAACTTACACATTAATTGGACTAAGAATGAAGTTACCCTAATTTAAGATGGAACAAATATTACAATCAAGCCAGACAAGACACAGACGAAAACCCCAATTGCAACTCTTTCAGCAATCCAGTTCAAGAAGGCCCTCAAGAAAGCTACCTGTGCCTTTGTTGTACTGATCTGACCTAAGAAAGAAGACAAGAAGCTGTCAATCAGTGAGAGTATCAAGCTACTACTAAACAAGTACAAGGATGTCTTCTCAGACAAACTACCTGGTCTACTACCTTCAAGAGACCATGATCATGAAATCAAGTTGGTACCTGATGTAGCTATATCTAAGAAGAAGATGTATTGCATATCATTACTCAAAATTAAAGCAGTTAAGAAAGAACTCAATGAACTCATTGAGCAAGGAGCTATTCAGCCAAGCAAGTCTCCCTTTGGCTCCCCAGTCCTGTTTGTCAAGAAGAAGGATGATATCTTGCGAATGTGTATAGACTACCATACACTCAACAAGATTACTGTTAAGAACTATTACTCACTGCTACTCATCAATCAAATTTTTGATATACTCAAGAATGCCAAGTACATACTTCACCAAGATTGATCTTATCTCTAAGTATCACCAAATTTGAATCAAGCCAGAAGATATATCCAAGACTGCTTTCATGATATCTTTTGGACTCTATGAATTCCTAGTCATGGCCTTTGGTCTCATCAATGCACCAGCAACCTTTCAAGATCTCATATAAACTGTCTTCAAGGATTAGCTCTATATCTTTATACTTATATACATTGATGACATCCTGATCTTCAGTGGTACTAAAGAAGAACATCTCAAGCATATCAAACAAGTCCTCAAGATCCTCCACAAATACAAGCTTTATGCAAAGCTCAAGAAGTGTGAGTTCTTCAAAGATCAAATTGAATACCTTAAATACATTATATCAGCCAAAGGAATTTAAGTAGATCTAAGAAAAATACAAGCTATTGAATAGTAGCCTATATCAGCAAGTCTCACCAAACTTAGATTCTTTCTTGGTCTGGCTGGATACTACAGCTGATTTGTCAAGAACTTCTTTGGTATAGCAGAATCTTTGACAAACCTCCTGTGAAAGGAACCCAACTCTGACCACTATGTTCCCTACATCTGGGATACCTTCTGCCAACAAGCCTTTCAAGAACTCAAGAACTGCCTGACCCATGCACCTGTCCTTAGAAATATAGACCCAAACTTGAAGTTCACTATCACTACTAATGCATCCAACTTTGCTATTGGTGCAGTCATTTCTCAAGATAATGGTCAAGAATATAGATCCATTGCCTTTAAGTTAAGAAAATTGTTCTCTGCAGAACAGAAGTTAGCCACTCATGAAAAGAAACTCCTGGCAATAATTCATGCTCTCAAGACCTAGTGATACTACTTAGAAGAAGTTGAGTTTGATGTGATTACAGATCACAGGTTCCTTCAGTATATCAACACCCAACCAACTCTTTCCCATCAACAAGCCAAGTGGAGTCAGTTACATACTTCAGACCTTTACCCCAAACATCATCTACAAGCCTGGCAAAATCTTGGTTATACCAGATGCACTCTCAAGAAGACCTGACCTTGCTACTATTTTACAAGTCATCATGGCATCTGAATTTCTTAACCAGATCAAGACAGCTTACAAACAAGACTCTCTGGTTCTACAAAAGAACACCAAGGAATTTAAGGACAAGTACACCTTCAAGGACAACTTCATATACCATCAAGACAAGATCTACATTCCTATCAACTCTGAACTATGATACAAGATTCTTCATGAACACCATGACTTCCCACTAGCTGGTCATCTTGAAACTGAGAAGACCATCAAGAACATTCAACAAGACTACTACTGGCCTAATATGCTCAAGGAAATCAAGGAGTATATTCAAAGTTGCAATCTTTATCAAAGAAATAAGCCAAGCAACCAAACATCTACCAGTCTTCTACAGCCATTACCAATTCTGACCAAGAAGTTTGAGCAAGTCACAATGGACTTCATTGTACAACTCCCACAAACCAAATCAGGCTATGATGCCATCATCATATTTGTGGACTGCCTGACCAAGATCACAATCACTGAGCCAACTACAACCAATGCCACTACCTCTGAAATTGCTAGAATCTTCTTCAAGTCTATCTTCTACCAATATGGACTTCCCCAAGTAATTGTCAGTGACTACAACCCCAAATTCACAAGTTATTTCTAGCAAGCACTCTTCAAGACTCTTGGAACTCAAATTGCTATATCTACTATCTTCTACCCTCAAACCAATGGACAAACCAAGCAAATGAATAGAACACTTAAACAAATACTCAGAAACTATATGTCTTATGAGTAAGATGATTGAGACCACTACCTGACCTATGCTGAGTTCATCTACAATAATACAGTCTAATCATCTACTAGTCTTTCCCTTTTTCAGCTACTATATAGTCAAAACCCCAAGACCTCTGCAAGTCTAGTCTCATTCCAGCAATCCAGTCACACACAAGTCCCCACTGCCCAGAACCTTATTGATAAAATGGATTCTCTTCTCAAGATCGCAATCATGAATCTGCTAAAGGCTCAATAACATTAAGCTAAGTATGCAGATAAGATATGGTATAATGTTATATATACTATTGGAGATATGGTTCTACTCAAAGCCGACAACATCAAAACCCAATCTCAAGTCAACTGCCAGTCAGTCAAATTCCAACCCAAGTACCTTGGACTCTTCAAGATTACTGAGTGAGTCTCTATCTACTCTTACCATCTCAGCCTACCAATAACCATGCAAATACATCCAGTATTTCATATGTCACAACTCAAGGCTTGAAACCAGTCACTCCCTTACCCTGGCTGAATTCCAATGCCCTCAGTACTCATTATGGTTGAAGACTACATCAAGTATATAGTTAAGAAAATCTTAGACAAATGAGTCCAATACCATCATACAGAATACCTAGCAAGTGGATGAGCTATCTTGAATACGATACTACCTGAGAACCTGCTGCCAATCTCAAGAACTCCCAAGACCTTATTCAAGAGTTTGAGCAAAAAGAAACTCATTGACTGCCCTTAAGATTCTCTTCTTGGATAGTAGATGACATACTATACTGATTAGATACATTATGCATCAGGGCACTCTAAGGGATATAGCATCAGCAACAAGACCCACAGAAGAACTCTGTAAACCCTGCAACTAATGAGGTTTGAACCAGTTCTCATCTGATCAAGATGATACTTTGGCCCTTGCCTTATACAAGGATGGCTGGTCCTTGTCAATGAGCTGATATATTTTATTTGTATTTCCTTTTGGTTTTATTTTCTTGTATTACCTTCTGAATTTAATGAGGACATTGATTCTTAAGGAGGGGGAAATGTAACATTTTAGCATAGTTTACTTCTTTTCTTTATCTTTCTAGCACTTTCTGTAACCTTCCAGCACCTTCTGATTGATTAGAAATCCTTCTTGGTACTAAACCACAGCTAGAACATTCTTGTTACTTCTGTTCCAGTCTTAGTTAGTCATAGAACTTCATGAAACATTGTAGAACTTTATTTGTCATCTTTACCAAGAACTTTCCTTTTGGCATTTCCATTGATTTCTCAGATCCTTCTGGATCCTTCTTTCAGATCTTATATAAATATTCTCTCTATTCTCATGAATAAAGCTCAGAATATTTTCTCCCAGAATCCACAAGATCTCCTGAACTCTTAGTAACTCTTCAAGCTACTTTAAACCTCTAGAATTTAGTCACTTCCTCATTTAAGAAACCAGAACTGTTATACTATCAGTCAGAGAGATATGTCACTCTCTCCAGCTCCTCAGTACATCTCCCCAAGCCCCCACCTTGGCCTCCTACTAGGCTTTAGGTAGTACTGACCCATATACTAAGAGGAAAATCCCCAAATACTGCACTACTTTCCCAGGAAGAATAATAGTACCAATAATATCTCCCCCAACTAATTTAATTCCCAAGACTATTGTTTCATACTTGTGCCAGTTCAACTTCTGCCTAAAGTACTGTTCATACTAACCTATGGCCTGCTTGAGCTCCTCTATATCCTCAGTGGTACCTAGATCTACTACTATATTATTTACAAAGGCTCTCACTTTCCAATTCATGCTCAGTACAGTCAGCCTTTCAACTCTCTACCTAATTCTGTCCAATAGTGGCTCTAAGAATAGTGCATACAAGATAGATAATGATTACTATACTGAAAAGACCCTACTGGAATCCTTGCCTGATAGATTTTTATTCTTTAAGATTATGAAATCAATATCATCTACAAAGCAGAAAGAACTCACAACAATATTGATATTCTTTTCAATATAACCCAATGAACCAAAGGAAGAATATACCTCAGAACTGTACTCTTAAAGAAGTTTCCATGACCATCAAGGAATAAGAAGATCTCATCTGACAAAAATACTAGAAAGTCTACCAAGGATAGATAAATATAGAAGACAAGATTTGAAAATATTATCAATATTGGTCCCACCTCAGAAGACAAGTCCAAGACATCATCCAGAAGTGTGATACTTGCCAGAAGTATTAAGGAAAGAAGAACTATCAAGCCCTCTTACAACTGATTTCCCCACTCATTTATATCTTCTAAAGATATAATTGAACCCCTGCCAGTAATGTTAAAATGAAACAGATATATCCTAGTATTTGTTGAATATCTGACCAAATGGCCTAAAGTATGCTCCATAGAGATTACAGATGCCCTGACTATTATTGGACACCTTTATAACCTCACTCTCTGATATGGACCCTCTGAAGAACTCATTTCTAAGTAAGGAACTAAATTTGTGAATAATATAATCTTAAGTTATATATGAATTCATAAGATCCACCTAAAGAGAACTATCTCCTATCACCCATAAACTAATGAAATAACTGAAAGAATGAACCAGACCATTAAGAAAGAACTTGCCAAGATTAATTCTACCAATTGGAATCTCTGCTTATCTGAAATTCTGTGGAAAATTTAAAATATTCCTACTGCCTCAACCAAACAAAAGCTCTTTGAAATAATATTTGCCAAGAAGTCCAGAACTACTGTAACAGTTCTGATTTCTTAGATGAGGAAGTGACTAAATTCTAGAGATTCAAAGTAGCTCAAAGAGTTACTAAGAGTTCAGGAGATCTTGTGGTTTCTGGGAGAAAATATTCTGAGCTTTATTCGAAAGAACAGAGAGGATATTTATACAAGATCAGAAAGAAGGATCCAGAAGGATCTGAGAAATCAATGGAAATGCTAAGAGGAAAGTTCTCAGCAAAAATGACAAATGATGACAGATAAAGATCTGCAATGTTCCATGAAGTTCTGTGACTAGCTAAGACTAGAATAGATGTGACTGGAATGCTCTAGCTGTGGCTTAGTGCCAAGAAAGGATTTCTAATCATTTGGAAGGTACCGGAAGGTTACGGAAAGTACTAGAAAGACAAAGAAAAAGAAATAAACTATGCTAAAATATTACATCTCCTCCTCCTTAAGAATCAATGTTCTCATTGAATTCGGAAGGTAACACAAGAAAATAAAACCAAAAGAAAGAACAAATAAAATATATTGGCTCATTGGCAAGGACCGGCCATCCTTATATAAGGCGAGGGCCAAAGTATCATCTTGATCAGATGAGAACTGGTTCGAACCTTGTTAGTTGCAGGGTTTACAGAGTTCTTCTGTAAGTCTTATTGCTGATGCTGTATCCCTTAGAGTGCCCCAATGCATAATGTACCTGATCAGTACAGTATGTCATCTACTATCCAAGGGGAGAATCTCATGGGCAGTCAATGAGTTCCTTTTTGCTCGAACTCTTGAATGAGATCTTGAGAGTTCTTGAGATTGGCGGCAGGTTCTCAGGTAGCGTTGTATTCAGGGTAGCCCATCCACTTGACTAGGTATTCTGTGCAATGGTATCAGACTCGTTTGTCTAAGATTTTCTTGACTTCGTACTCAATGTGGTCTTGAACCATAACTGGTGCTGAGGGTGTTGGAATTTGGCCAGGGTAGGGGGGTGACTGGTTCTAGACCTTGAGTTGTGACACATGAAATACTGGATGTATTCACATGGTTGACGGTAGACTGAGACGGTAAGAGTAGGTAGAGACTTGCTCGGTGATCTCGAAGGGTCCAAGGTACTTGGGTTGGAATTTGGCTGACTGGTGGTTGACTTGAGATTGAACCTTGATGTTGTTGGCTTTGAGTAGAACCATATCTCCAATAGTGTAGGTGACATCACAATGTTTCTTGTCTGCATACTTAGCTTGATGTTGTTGAGCCTTTAGCAGATTCGCGGTCACGATCTTAAGAAGGGAATCCATTTTGTCAATAAGGTTCTGAGCGGTGGGGACTTGTGTGTGACTGGATTGCTGGAATGAGACTAGACTTGCAGGAGTCTCAGAGTTTTGACCATGTAGTAGCTGAAAAGGGGAAAGACCAGTAGATGATTGGACTGCATTGTTGTAGGCGAACTCGGCATAGGTCAGATAGTGGTCCCAATCATCTTGCTCATAAGACACATAGTTTCTAAGCATTTGTTCAAGTGTTCTGTTCATTCGCTCAGTTTGTCCATCAGTTTGAGGGTGGAAAGCAGTGGACATAGCGATTTGGGTTCCAAGGGTCTTGAAGAGTGCTTGCCAGAAGTGACTTGTGAATTTGGGGTTGCAGTCACTGACAATTACTCGGGGAAGTCCATATTGGCGGAAGACAGACTTGAAGAAGATTCTGGCGATCTCGGGGGCAGTGGCATTGGTTGTGATTGGCTCAGCGATAGTGATTTTGATCAGACAGTCCACAAACACGACGATGGTATTATAGCCTGATTTGGTTCATGGGAGTTGTACAATGAAGTCCATTGTGACTTGCTTGAACTTCTTGGTCGGAATAGGCAAGGGTTGCAGAAGACCAGTGGGTGTTTGATTGCTTGACTTGTTCCTTTGGTAAAGATCGCAGCTTTGAACATACTCCTTGATTTCCTTGAGCATGTTGGGCCAGTAGTAGTCTTGCTGAATGTTCTTGATGGTCTTCTCGGTTCCAAGGTGACCAGCTAGTGGGGAGTCATGATATTTGTGAAGGATCTTGTACCATAGTTCAGGGTTGGCAGGAATATAGACTTTGTCTTGATAGTACACGAGGTTGTCCTTGAAGGTGTACTTTTCTTTGAATTCCTTAGTGTCCTTTTGTAGAACCAGAGGGTCTTGTTCATATGCCATCTTGATCTGGTTAAGGAATTCAGGTGCCACAGTGACTTGTAAGATGGCGGCAAGGTCAGGTCTTCTTGAGAGCATATCTGATACAACCAGGGTTTTGCCAGGCTTGTAGATGATATTCGGGGTAAAGGTCTGAAGTAGCTGGCTCCACTTGGCTTATTGACGGGAGAGAGTTGGTTGGGTGTTGATATACTGAAGAGACCTGTGATCTGTGATCACGTCGAACTCAACTCCTTCTAGGTAGTATTGCCATATCTTGAGGGCATGAATGATTGCCAGGAGTTCCTTTTCATGAGTGGCTAGCTTTTGTTCTGCAGAGGACAGTTTCCTTGACTCGAATGCAATGGGTCTGTGTCCTTGTCTATTATCCTGAGAGATGACTGCACCAATTGCGAAGTTGGACGCATCAGTAGTGACAGTGAACTTCAAGTTCGGGTCCATGTTTCTAAGGACAGATGCATGGGTCAGGCAGTTCTTGAGTTCTTGAAAGGCTTGTTGACAGAAGGTATCCCAGATGTAGGGAACATAGAGGTCAGAGTTGGGTTGCTTTCGCAGGAGGTTTGTCAAAGATTCTGCTATGCCAGAGAAGTTCTTGACAAATTGGCGGTAGTATCTAGCCAGACCAAGAAAGGACCTAAGTTCGGTGAGACTTGTTGGTACAGGCCACTGTTCAATGGCTTGTATTTTCCTTGGGTCTACTTGAATTCCTTTGGCTGATACAATGTGTCCAAGGTATTCGACTTGGTCCTTGAAGAATTCACATTTCTTGAGCTTTGCATAAAGCTTGTGTTCACGCAGGATCTTGAGGACTTGTTCAAGGTGTTTGAGGTATTCTTCTTCAGTGCCGCTGAAGATCAGAATGTCATCAATGTACACAAGTACAAAGATATAGAGCTGATCCTTGAAGACAGTTTGCATGAGATTTTGAAAGGTTGCTGGCACATTGGTGAGACTGAAGGCCATGACTAGAAATTTGTACAGTCCAAAGGGTGTCATGAAGGCAGTCTTGGGTATGTCTTCTGGCTTGATTCGAATTTGGTGATACCCAGAGGTAAGGTCAATCTTGGTAAAGTATTTGGCATTCTTGAGAGCATCAAAGATTTGATCTATGAGAGGCAGTGGGTAATGATTCTTGACAGTAATCTTGTTGAGTGCGTGGTAGTCTATGCACATTCGCAGAGTATCATTCTTCTTCTTGACAAACAGGACTGGGGAGCCAAAGGGTGACTTGCTTGGCTGAATGGCTCCTCGCTCGATAAGTTCATTGAGTTCCTTCTTGACTGCTTCTATTTCAAGTGGTGACATGCAGTACATCTTCTTCTTGGGTATGGCCGCATCTGGTACCAACTTGATTTCGTGGTCATGGTCTCTTGAAGGTGGTAGACCAGGAAGTTTGTCTGGGAAGACATCCTTGTACTTGTTCAGCAGTAGCTTGACACTTTCACTGATTGACAGCTTCTTGTCTTCTTTCTTGGGTCAGATCAGTGCAACAAAGGCACAGATAGCTTTCTTGAGGGCCTTCTTGAACTGGATTGCCGAAAGAGTGGCAATTGGAGTTTTTGTCTGTGTCTTGTCTGGCTTGATTGTGATGTTGATTCCTTCTTGAATCAGGGTAACCTCATTCTTGGTCCAATCGATGTGTGGGTTGTGCCGTGTAAGCCAGGGCTTGCCTAGGATCAGGTCATGGTCTCCTAGGGGTGCTACTTCAAAATCTAGACGTTCCCAATACTTCTGAATCTTCAGGGGAAGTTTGGCAGCAATTGAGTCAATTGGTAGAGTGGTGCCATCAGCAGTGACAACTCCACCATTCTTGCCAGCTGGCTTGGTGAGAATCTTGAGCTTGTCGATGAGGTTCTTGTTGATGAAGTTCCCAATAGCTCCACTGTCTATGAGAACATCTAGTTCTTGACCTTTGACTAGACCCTTGAAGATGAGTATTGAGTTGGCTCAGTTCTTAGCTATGCTAGCAACTTGATCAGTGCTGCCAAAGCCTTTCTGATCTCGCTTGGTTGGAGACAACTTGATGACTTCCTTGATTGTGGGCAGGGTAGCTTATTCCAGGATGAGTTGTACGATTCTGTCACCTTCATTGACAGTATAAGGTTGGTCCTTGTGGTTGACTAGTAGGACTTGCATTTCTCCTCAGAAGTCGAGGTCAATGACTTCAGCACTGACATCCAGTGAGTGCTTAACACTGAGGCCAGATCTTGGTGCAATTCTTGCATAATGTTCCTTGGGTATTTCGACTGCCAGGCCAGTTGGGATGAGTCTTCTCTCATGGGCAGGAATAGTGACTTGTTGTACTGACTGAAGGTCCAAACCAATGGCTCCTTCTGACTGCATTTGAGGGATCTGGGCCTTGGGGTTGACTCGCATGAAATTGAGCACAACTTCTTGTTTGACTTGGTGACCTTGAGTGTCTTTAGACAGGACCAGGATCCTCTTGGGTTCGGCAGTCTTCTTGGGACATTTTGTAGCAATATGGCCAGGCTGTCGGCAAAAGAAGCAGGCTCCAGCCTTCTTGAGGTGCTCTTTTTTCTCAGATGTCAGCTTGTTCTTCTTATTCTTATCAATGGTGTCTAGATCCATGGGGGCAGGTCCAACAGTTCTGACTTTGGTTTCCTCCCTTCTGTGGTTGTTGTTGAATGGCAGTCTCTTCTGCTCGAAGCAGTTGCCATAGGTGATGACATTAAACCTATTAGCAATTTTCATTACTGCATCTAGGTCTTTGGGTTCTTCAAGTTCAACATGAACTCGGGTTTGTCCTTTGAGACCTCGGATGTACTTGTTGACCTTCTCGTCTTCAGTGATATAAGGTAGCTCCAATAGTATTGACAGAAACTGTGCATTGTATGCTTGTACAGACTTGAGTTGTTTGACATTTGCCAGGTGGTCTCGCATGACCTTGGTGCTGTTGACAGGCTTGAATTGGCCTTGAATGGCATCTGAGAATTCACCCCAGACCTTGATTCAGCCAGAGAATCTTGTATTCTGGATATGATTTTGCCACCAGATTGCAGCATTCCCTTGGAGGAGTGTGGCAGCAAATTGGACTAGTACTGCTTCATCCAAATTGGTCAGTTCTCCATACTGCTCCAATTGGAAAAGCCAAGCATCAGTAGACAGTCCTCCTCTTTGGCCATCAAAGGTATCTGGCTTCTGAGGCTTGATGGTGACTGCTGTCGGAGATACCATTGTGGGTACCAATGTAGATGCAGGAGCTTTGCCCTCCTTCTTGTCTAGGCGTTCTTGAAGTTGGGAAATTTGAGCCAGTGCAGTATGCAGCAGGCTATCTAGAGTCCCAGCTGACTGAGTGGGAATTTCATACTCTTCTTCTTGTTGAACATGGAGAGTGTTCTGTGGGACATAGTTATTGTAAGGAATGTTGCCCCAGTTATCAGCATTCATGGTGTTCGAGTAGTTCTTGAAGGGTTTCTTGAGAGGTTTCTTGTTTAGGCAAGGTGTAACTTAACCGCTGCTACCAAGTGTAACGGTTCTGATTTCTTAGATGAGGAAGCGACTAAATTCTAGAGATTCAAAGTAGCTCAAAGAGTTACTAAGAGTTCAGGAGATCTTGTGGTTTCTGGGAGAAAATATTCTGAGCTTTATTTGAAAGAACAGAGAGGATATTTATACAAGATCAGAAAGAAAGATCCAGAAGGATCTGAGAAATCAATGGAAATGCCAAGAGGAAAGTTCTCAGCAAAGATGACAAATGATGACAGATAAAGATCTGCAATGTTCCATGAAGTTCCGTGACTAGCTAAGACTAGAATAGATGTGACAGGAATGTTCTAGCTGTGGCTTAGTGCCAAGAAAGGATTTCTAATCATTTGGAAGGTACCGGAAGATTACGGAAAGTACTAGAAAGACAAAGAAAAAGAAATAAACTATACTAAAATATTACAACTGCTGACCATAAAAACCTTAGAAAGCTTTTTGAAAAAGGAGATCAGCTATAAAATAATACCCAAAATCAGATTATTAAGATTCAGAAAAGATAAAATAAATATTATAATCAGAAGTAGAAGGAT
>RQIL01010442.1:0-11653 GCA_003951145.1 Jimgerdemannia lactiflua | reverse complement strand
TCCATAGGCTGAAGCCTCATTTATTACCCCTGTCTAAACATTTTAATTGTCCTCATATCACATCAGTAGCCCCAGCTCACTTCTCTCTATCTCATCTCTATACTCACTCTCCCCCCTACTCCCACTCTCTCAAACACTATCTCCTTGCTGATTACATACACTTGTCCCTCACTCTTACTATAGATAACTTCCACCAATTTCCTATGCCACCCCTCTCCAGCACCCCATCCCCTCTGCCAACCTGTCAGTACATCTCCCATCAATCACTGCCACCTTATCATCTTTTCTCTCAGAGTCAACTTCCAGTCCTCCTCAAAGACTGTTAGCCAATAGCCTGCCATCCCTACCTATACCACAATGGCTCATCCCAGGGTGAGCCACTCATTCCCTACTACACTGAACACCTTTACCGTAAGTACATCCAACCTTCTCTGCCTGTGCCCCCTCCTTACTCCCCCCAGGCACTATTCCACCTCTCTCCAAAAATCCTCCAATATCTCACACTTCCCTAGCCAATGTTCAGGGGTCTGCACCACCCTTTCTATCTGCCCAGCTTCCTTACACTCCTCACACTCAAAGTTCCCTTCCTCCACCAAATGTCCTGTCCTATATTTCAGCATCACATTTCACCTCATCACTCTCTACCATACTACTCAGAACTTTGGGAGGATCCACTTCTTCAACTCCACCCCCCAAGCCCATAGGCCTGACCAGTCCCACTCTTCTCCAATCCCTACACTTTGTCATCCTTCTGGCCAGAGATCCAGGCCAAAGCCCTGTTGACACTCCATCTCTTCTCTAGGGCTGAAGTCAATCACTGGTGACCCTCTCAGCAATAACTTGTACCACTGCCACATCTCTAGACCCCAGTGTTCCTCAGCCACATTCCCCTCTCATTGAAGCCTAATCCAATGTGCTCCTTTTATCACTCTCTACTAAAATCCTCAATATCTCGGCCCTCTACTACTACCACAGCCAACCACCTCCAACAAGTCTCCTGATGACCCCTGGGGGGCATATCTTGCTTCCCACACCTTTTGCATCAGGAAAACCCACCCTTCCCCTTTCAGCACTGCTGCTCTTTGGAGCCACTAAGCTCACAAGCAATGAAGCTTCTTGGGAAAGTCTATCAATCCAAAGCCTCTATACTCTACAGATAAAGTGAGGACCTCCCAGCTAATCTGACTTCACCTTTCTGCCCAGATCCAATCCTTCATCAGCTTAAGAAGTCTCTTTGTTGTGAACTTAGGAGGAATAGAAAAAGAAGAGCAATGTTTTTATTGATCACCCAATGTTACGCGCTTTTACATGATTAATGATGATGTCACTCCAACGCCACTGTGCCACAAATTATCTATATCGAGTTGTAACCTGTAATCTCAACACTCCCGCTCAACGAGATAAAGCCAAGCTAAGCAAAAACAAAACATTACCAATGGGGTGCTGTCTAGATGATCTAAAAAGGTCAAAATTCCCTGCTATAAGCATGAAAATAGGTAAAAGAAGTAGTGAAAAATGGAGATCCTGAACAATGTTATAGGTTTCCATCACAAATATTTGCCGTAACACTCATTTTACCCGTCGTTTGCCGTAATTTGCTTGACGCTTGTCATTATACCCATTCCTTCCACGCAAAAGTCGAACTTTGCCTTTGGAAGGGTCTTTGTTAGCAAATCTGCCGCCATTTGCTCCATAGGATGTATAGCAGGCATATAGCCTCGTTTTCAATGCACTCTTATATGTAATGGTACTGTATATCGATATGCTTGGTCCTTGCATGATGTATAGGGTTCTTTGCCAAAGCAATGGTGGATTGGTTATCCTGTTGTATAGTCGTAGATCCTTTAGTGAATCCCAGATCCTTTAGTAGTTCACAAAGCCAGATGGCCTCCTTCGTCGCCGTTGATAATGCTTGATATTCCACTTGCGTAGACGACATCGCCACTGATGATTGCTTACGAGTTTACCACGAAATGGCTCCACCATTCATCGAGATAGAAGAAGTATCCTGTCGTAGACCTTCTGTCATCCAAGTCTCCAGCCCAATCAGCATCACACGCGCCGGAAAGGTTTACCGTAATGGTACTCCTGCTTACTCCTTTATCACCCAGATTGAGCATATAACTCTTTGTGCCTTTAATGTACCTGAATATGCATTTGATTGCCATCCAATACAAGTTGTCATAGCACAATGCATATTGCGCCACTTTGTTGATTGCGTATGATAGGTCGGGTCTCGTCTCAAGTATCAGATACATAAGGGATCCTACTGCTTGTCAATAGAGAATGTCTTTGTCGTTTTCGTCAGGTGTATCGGACTTCTTTAGTCTCACAGACGTCTCCATCGGTGTTCCGACTGGCTTGTACTCGCTCATGCCGAATCGCTTGAGTATTGTCTGAATGTAGGCTTCTTGGCTTAGGTGTATAATATGCGTGCTCCTGTCACGTATGATGGATATCCCCAAAAGGAAAGATGCGTCACCCAAATCTGTCATCTTGAACTTCTTGCGTAGTGCCGTCTTTACTTCGTTAATCTTATTTATCATTCTGACCAGAATAATATCATCAACCCAAATTCCCAGGTACACTGTTCCTAAGGATGTATGATGAGTGTATATGCATGGGTCTGCTTCGCATCGTTTGAACCCGTTCTCTTCTATGAGATAATCGTCAATCTTTCGATTCCACAACCTCGCCGCCTGTTTTATGCCATAGAGGCCTTTGCGTAGTCTGCATACTAAATCCTTCTCATTGTCATAGAGTTCATATCCTTGTGGTTGAAGAACGTATAGTTCGGTATCCACATCTCCATTTAGAAAGGCTGTCTTAACGTCCATTTGATGTATCTCGTAGTCATATTTGGCTCCGATTGCAAGAAGTATTCCAAGCGAAGTAAGCTTAAATACCGGGGAAAAGGTCTCGTCATAGTTGACCCCAAAGTCTTGTGAATACCCCTTTGCTACAAATCGGGCCTTATATCGCTCTATGCCGCCGTTGCTATCGCGCTTGATTTTATACACCCATCGGGATCCTATGGCTTGCCAATTTGCCGGAAGAGGGACCAAGTCCCACGTGTTATTCTCAATGAGTGAATTATACTCCTCGTCCATAGCCTTTTTCCACTCCTTTTTATCACTTGAATGAATGGCTTTGTCGTAGTGTGCCGGCTCACCAGTTGTTGCTATGTAAGTGCATTCGCAGGTGTAGTTCACGTGATGTTGTTTGCGACGAGATAACTTGGGTGGGTCCCAGTAATTTCCCAGATCCACTTGGACTTCGTTATCCATCCCAGATTTGTGCTTTTTCTTGCCCTTCTGAGGAATGTCTTCTTCTTTGTTATCATCCGCAATCTCCGTAATTCTCGGTTCAGGGGGTCTCGTAGGTACTTGTGCTGTTGATCTCGTTGGCATAGGTTATACCGTTGTTGCCGGAATTGTTGGTGTAGTTTTCGTGCTCACCGTTGGCATAATTCCACTTGCCGTTGGTGTAGTTCCACTCACCATTAGATTGGTCACCGGTATAGGAATTTCAACGCAAATTTCCCTTACTTTTTCTTTGAACTGAACATCGCGAGAGATGACTATACCGCACTTTTGCGTATTCCACAACCTATACACTGATCCGTCATATCCAAGAAATATATGTTTATCCACTTTAGGCTCGAATTTTCCTCTATTTCCACCTTTATCCAATATGTAAGCCTCGCTTCTGAATGTCCGTAAGTGCGAGATGTCAGGCTTGGATCCACTCTACAGTTCTTCAGGTATAAGGTTATCATCTTTAGACTGTATGTCACTTTCTTTACTTAAGGCTCGAGAAATGCATCGATTGCGTATATATACCGCCATATTCAATGCTTTGGCCCAGAAGGATTGTGGCAAACCAGCTGCATTCATCATCGTTCAGGCCATCTCGATGATTGTTCAATTGAACCATTCCGCCATGCCATTTTGTTGCGGAGTATAGGGAGCCGTTCTAGTATGTCGTATTCCGTGCTCTTTTAAGAATTGTTTAAAGGACTTGTTTACGTATTCTGTCCCATTATCCCAATGTAATATCCCTATCTGACATTTCGTATCGTTCTCCACGCTCGCCTTGAATTCTTTGAATTTTTCGAATGCTTTGTTCTTTGCCGAGAGGAAGTATACATGAGCCTTACGAGTGTAGTTGTCTATGAAAGTAATGAAATACTTCTTCCCGGAATGTGATGATGTATGCATGGGACCGCAGATGTCTGTATGTATAAGATCGAGTATGCCGCTCACTAATTTCGTCCGTTCCTGAAAAGACCTTCGAGAAGCCTTATTCGCCGCGCAGTCATCGCAAAAGAAACTCAGAGATATACAGTTCGGCAATCCTTTCACCGAGCTATTCCTCATCATCCGTTTTAAGCTTGTCTGGCCGATGTGTCCTAACCGTTCGTGCCATATGCACCAGGTGTCATTTGTCGTTGCAGAGTGTGCTGATGTACCGTTCGGCGTACCGTCAATTGCATAAAGATTTCCTCTTTTCGACGCATACATTAATTCCTTATTGTTCTTTAGATCGAATACTGTTACTCCATTCGGGCATATGTTTACTCCTTTGTCTCCTCGGGCCATCATTCGTCCTATCGAGAAGAGATTTTTGCCTATATCCGGAGCATATAGTACGTCTGCAAAGGTGCCTGAGGGTTCTTTGACCTTTCCATGCAGGTGTATACCGACATTTCCTTTGCCCTGAGCGTAGATAACATTGTTGTCTCCTAGTTTGATAGGTACGGGATGCTCAAACTTCTCGTACATAGAGAACCATTCACGGTGTGCCATCATATGTTGTGTTGTGCCGGAATCCATGAGCCAAACTTCTTCGCTGCACACGTTAGCACTTGTGCTTACGTTTGCATGTTGACAGCTCTCCGCTTCCGCCAAAAACATCCCGTCACCACTCTGATTGTTGGTGTCCACAACGTTTGCCTGACCACATTGGTCCACATTTTCTTTCTTCTTTAGATTGCAGTCCTGGACGCGATGTCTGGGCTTATCACAGTAGAAGCACTTACTGCTGAACTTGGTGCATTGACCGTTTCGTTGACCTCGTCCTTTACTTGGCTTTCCTTTGCCTTGACCACGCATGCCATAGAACGCTTTCTTGTCATAGTCTTCGTTTGTGCCATTGTTCTGCCTCGATTCATCATTTAATAGGCTCGTGATGACGTGCTTGTAGTCTGAAAGTTTATCAGATTTCCGCATAGTGGATACGACCACGTTATACATGTCTGGAAGGCCTCGTATAAGGGCCAGGACCTTGTCTTTCTCTCTGATGAGGTCCCCTGGCGTAGAAAGCGAGTTCACCTGATTTGTCAGATCGTTGACGCAGTTGGCATATTCTTGAATGCTCTCCTTGGGCTTCATCCGTAGAGTAAATAATTGTCCCTTCAGGTGGAATCTGTTGGATGTGGATGCTTGTTGATGGTGATCATGTAGAGTCTCTCAGGCTTCATTTGCCATCGTAGCATTCATAAAAAGTTTCATTTGCTCATTCGATAGAGTGAACATGATCTCCCTCAACGTCTTGCGATCTTTCGCTGGGTCGTATCTCGTTATCTGCACCTGTGGCTTCCAATAGTTCTCTAGACCACATTCCTCCAAGAGGTTCCTCATATGGTATGCCCATATGGCGTAATCCTTACCGTCGAAGACAGGAATTGTCCTCCTTGTCATTGTAGCCGCCACCGGAGGGACTGTGGTACCCACGCTGGTACCCGTTCCGCTTGTGTTACTTGCCGGGCTTGGTGCCACAGTACTTGAGCTTGGGCTTCCTGGGTTTGACATCTTAGTACGTTATAGTGTAGCGTATACTAAAGAGGTGTGTATTATCCGCTAATTGGGGCTCATAACCTTTGTTGTGAACTTAGGAGGAATAGAAAAAGAAGAGTGATGTTTTTATTGATCACCCAATGTTACGCGCTTTTATACGATTATTGATGATGTCACTCCAACGCCACTGCGCCACAAATTATCTATATCGAGTTGTAACCTGTAATCTCAACACTCTTAACCACTCATGCCAGAAAGTCTAAATAGTATACCAGGTACCATAGCTTCAGCATCCAGTAAACATTTAAGATCATCACTCATCCTGCCAGAGAGATGTAGTGTCTCCACCAGCTTTTTAGTGAGTCTCTCCATATATGCACCCTCCCCTCCCACCATACTCTTGGCAGCACCAAGCCATATACTGAGAGGAAGATGCCCAAGTATTGAACTGCCTCCCCTGCTGGCACTACTAATCCAATAATATCGCCACCAACATTTCCATTCCCCAGTACCATTGTCTCACACTTATATTAGTTCAGCTTCTGGCCAGAGCATCTTTCATACCAGCCAACTGCCTCCTTGAGCTCCCCCACATCTTGGACCAAGCCTAGACCAACTACCATATTACCTACAAAGGCACCCACCTTCTAGTTTATTCCAAATACAGTCAATCCTTCAACCCACCACCTAATCTATTCCAGAAGTGGCTCCAGTGACAGTACATACAGAATTAGAGACAGAGGGTCCCCTTGTAGCACTCCTCTCCCCAATGGAAATGGAACTCTTTGATGGCCATTCACTATTATGGCTGCCTTGCTCTCCTTCAGCAGCTAAATGATGGTGTGACTCAGTCTCACTGGGATTCCAATTCTTGCCAGAACATTCCCCAACCACACTTGGCACACCCTGTCATATGCCGTCTCTTGATCCAAGAAGACAAGCCTTCCATCCACCCCTGCAGCCCTCACCCCTTCAATGATACCATGCACCCAAGCTGTGCTATCTCTAATCAGCCTCCCACCAATAAAGCCACACTGTTGTTCCCCAAGGACTTGTTGTGCCCCTGCCTATAGACATGCCATCAGTATCTTTATTACCAGCTTTCTATCTATATCCAAAAGTATGATCAGTCTCCAATTCTTCCTGTCCTCTCTTAGTCTCTTGTCCTTGAACAGGAGTACTACCAACCCTAACTCATGTCCCCCTAGTCATTCTTCAGAGTCAATCACTACCCCATACATCTCCATCATCTCCTTCACCCCTTCAATGTCTACCATTCTTTTCCAAAAATCCCATAGCAGCCCATCCTCCCCTGGTGCCATTCCATTCTATATAGCCAACAGCACCTCCAAAATTTCTTCCTTATAGATGGAGTGGGTCAGATCCCTCAGCCCCTCAGCCATCAGAGGGGTCCACTTCTCCAAGAATCCCTCTATAGTCCTCCCATCCTCTCCTCCCTCCTCCTCACTCCACAGATTGCCCCATCACCTCTGGAGTAAGTCCAGGATACCCTGCACCCCTGTTACCATTTCGCTATCTTCCCCTATAATACCCTTTGTACCTTGTGTGCTCTGAGAAGTCTGGTAAGATACCTCATAGACCTTTCTCTATCCTCCAGCCCCTGCTATCTCAGTCTTGCCACCACTCCTTGAACTTGTAGCTCCTCTTCTTGAGGAAATCTTCAGCTCTTCAATTTCCATCTTAACTCTCTCCACTCACCACTCCTCTCCCTCCTCCTTAGCACACTCATGGCCACCAGTTGATTACAGCAGGAGGTCCTCCAGCTGACATGAGATTTCCACTATCAGTTTTCTTCTAAGGCTCTCCTTTGTTCTCCCCACCTCCCCCTAGAAAAACTAAGCCATGGTCTTCAGCTTCAGCTACCAATCTCATACTGCAATGCCCTCTCCTCTCCAATGTGCAATACTGCCTGCCACCTCTTTGCTCCATTTCCCCACACCTTCTTATCTTTCAATAAAGCACAGTTTAGCCACCAATATCCAGGCCCATCCCCACTCCCCCCAAATGTTCTCTGCCCCACCTCCCCCCAGTGGTCTGACCAGGGGCACCACATCACTTCCAATTCTTTCCAGACATCTATCCCCCAACAGTCAGCTGTGAGAATCCAGTCTATTTGTGTTCCCAGTCTGTGCACTCAATGGGTAAAGACAGTCTGGTTCCCCCACTTCTGGTGCCCTACATCTCTAATGGTACTTAGTCTCTCTACCTCCTCTCATCTGTCCAGTCTCCCACTTCTGCCAGATGTACCTAGCCCACCATCAGAGCAATCTACAGTAGCATCCCTAACCATGTTAAAGTCCCCTCCAAGTATGTCAACCCCCACTTCTGCCAAAATACCACTGTCCAACAACTCCTCTATCCAAGCTACTCTCAATCCTCTGTCTGCTGGAGAGTAGTAAGATCCTAACACTTCTGGCCCCCACCCTGACCTCACTCATATTCCCCACAGCAAGCCATCTCCCCAGTTCTCAATGTCCCTCAGTTCTCCTTTACTCTTTTTTATCAAAATTCCAACCTTTCCTCACCATTCTTCTACCCCTCCCCACTCTCTTGACCAGTTCAGCTTGTTCTTCTCCTTCTTATATCTCATATCCTAAAGTAGAAAAACATCCACTTCCAAGTCCTTAAGTCATGTAAAAATGTTTTAATGTCTCTCTGATCCTCTTAGCCCATTGACATTTAGTGATAAAACATTAGTTGTATTATTCATATTGAATAATATTTGGGTTAAAGTTTCTCTCTAAATCTCCAGATTCTGATCCATCCTTAATAAGTCCAGCTCTCTCTCAGCTTCCAGTTCAGTCTCCTCCCTTTCCCTAGTTTCTATTTCTATTAAGATCTCTTGAACTACCACTGTGTTCTTCTCTTCCATCATTGTACAATAGTCCTTGCATGCCACCTCTGACAACCCTGCCCCATTCCAGGTATTCCACCCAGTGACTACCAACCTCCTTACCACCTCTTTTAACTCTGCCTCCCAGACAGTATCTACCTCATATCCTTCATCCTTCAACAGCCTCACCAAGCATTCTGCCATCAGTTTTCCCACAACTCCAACCCCATATAAGATATCACTCCAGTCCTTCTCACTCATAAGCTGGAAGTCTATATCACACAACTCCTTATCTGCCAATTCTGTCACCATCCTGTACATCCAAGGCCCTTCTCCCATGTATTCCCCCCCAGGAGTTGCTGACCTTTTTCCTTCTTCTTGTACTCCACTCAAACCAGCACTGGCTGACTCATCCCACTCCTCATCAGATGCATCCACCAGATCCTCTCCAGTCACTCCCACTACCTGTCCCCCCAAGGTGATATCTGGGACTCCAAATTGAACATTCTTTGCACCTTTCATCACAATATCCTCGACCTCCACCCAGTAGCTCCAGTGGTTTCTTCTGGTGTCTTAGCTTTCCTGTCCTTACTGGCATCTTCCTCTAGCACCCAGTCATCAAAGAAAGACTCCTCCATCTCTCCTGTCCTCCTTCTCCAGGAAGCATGCTCAGAAAGCTATAAGCCTCCAGGCCCCTTCTGTCTGTTCTCCTCCACCATTCCTTCTCTGGGCCCCCCACTCATAGTGCCTGCCTTGAGTCCTGCAAGAAGTTCCTGTTGCTGCTTCCTCTCCTCTGTCCTCTCCCAAATCTCCTTATCTATCTGGATTTTCTTCCCATTAACTTCCACTATCATTGTAGCTTTTTCAAAGGCTTGCCACACTCTCTCCCTCTGCTCAACTGCCCCATCCAACCCCCAAAGTGCCATCAACAGATCTTCCTCCTCCTCCTCAGTGCACTTGACCCTAGATGCCTTGCACTCAAAGAACTCCCACTTCATCATCCTGGGCCAGTTAATTTCTTTCTCCATTACCTCCTTCCCTACTACTTGCAGTCATACTTCCACATCCCTAGTCCTGAAGGAGGTCCCTTCCCACAGCTGAAATCCAATATCAATAACTTTACCATACTCTCTTATCACCTTTCCAATCCTATTTTTTATCTCCTCCATCAAAACTGTAGGGACTCCCTTGACTACCAGATGCACCACTCAAGGGTCCCAATGAATACACCACACTATTGGTACTGCAATCTCACCCACCTGCATTCTCTTAGCCACTGCCACTACCATATACTCCCCTTAATAAACCCAACTTCGACTCCTTCCAGACTTTTTAAAAATGTCCCTGATGCCACATCACTCAACTGCTTGCCCAAGAGCACCAATACCATCCTAGCTGTCACTGTCAGCCCCTGGAAGCTCAGTATGATAGCAATTTCAAAATAGATTTCTTGAGTAATGGTGCTACCACCAGCTCCATCACACCATCAGTCAGGTCCCCCTTGTGTTTCACCCTTAAACTCTCAGCCACTTCCTTGGTTTGATTAGCAGTCATATCTTCTTTTTTTCCAGATTCCCAGTCCCACTGTTATCAGCAGTCCCATCACCTCTGCTAGGCTCAACTCCACTGGCCTTCTGCACTCCTATGCCTGGCCTAGCTCTACTGCTTCTACTGGATTTCCCCTTTGCCCCTCTAACTTGCTACCATCCATCCTTACTGCTACCTCCAGCCCCATTCTTTATAGTTGCTGCTACTCACTGGTCTCTTACCACTCCCCTCTCCTCTCACTCTATGTTCTCCTTCACCTCCACTTCTATCAGTCACCTTCCTGAAAGACCCCATCCCTAGTCCATACCCTTCTTTTCTTTACTATCACTCAAATGCCACACTAGTTCCAAATCCAGTACACCAACCAGGAGATTGAATTACTGCCATTTTGATAGTTTTCTACAATAAACTATTTGAAAAGTGAGGCAGAACATTTTTTTCACTACCACTTTCTCAAGCTCCACAGCTAAGCCACCCTTTTGAAAAACATCGCTCTTCTGAAGACAACTTCAATATACAACCACTGGGCCCCAATAGGTGTACTGGGTTCCCTGTCTCTGAGAGTCTCTCCTCACACCATTGGGATCTGTTTTGGCTAAATATTTATCATGCTAGCTCCATTTCCAAGTTTCTGTCAAGATTCTGCCAAGGCCTCCATTGCTGGTACAGACCTTCAGATGCCAGGTGGGTTTGAGCATTCAAGATCCATGTCAAATAAGAAGTGTATCTGATGTCAATATCTTTAAGGCACCACCCCTTAGGAGGAGGGGTTCCAGTGTCTCTGTTCCTTATCTCTAAGTCTCCAGCAAGCTTCCCTAGTACCTTCAGCCATCATGCATCACTGGCATGATGGTTTTGCCCCCCTTTTCCTATTGGTTCCCAAGTCAACAACCCAGCTATCACACATCACTGGTGAGACAGTTTTGCTCCCTTTTTCCTACTGGTTCCTAAGTCAACATTCTGCAAGTCAACAAGTCACAAGATTCCCAAGACTGGTGTCTCATTCAGGCCATAGGTACCAGTGTCCCAGCATCTGTGTTGCTGACCCATGGGGTATGGGTCCTTTCTGGTATACCCCTGCTTTCTTTTATTTCTGTGTTCATGTAACTTCTATAGTAACTACCAAATAGGGTCTGGGATGGAGCCCAGATCAAGAGTGAAGCTTCAGCGCTGTCTGGAGGGGAGGGGAGTGAAAGCCAGGCCTCTACCACCTTTTGATTAAGGTAGGTCTTGTTGCTTAGAGTAGGTACCTAGTAAACAGGTACTTGAACTACTGGAGTCGCGACCAGTGAGTGACTCAACTCAAATTGCTAGAGTCGTGTCCAGCAAGTAGGGGATTAGGTGTAGAGTGTCCTGAGGCTATGATCCTTTCTTTGCCAGTTATCTCATAGTTGTACACCCAGTGGGGGTCTGTTGAGTAAATAAACAAATGTGCTTGGCAGATTTTTTTATA
>RQIL01010431.1:0-11654 GCA_003951145.1 Jimgerdemannia lactiflua | reverse complement strand
AACAAAAAAAGAAATAAAATAGTTTTTTTTTGGAAATTCTACCTTGTGTTCACCTATTGTTTGCAAGCTATTCATGTCCGTGGATATAAGTTCATACTCACATTAAAGAGTTTGCATCTGTGGAATATCAGTTCATATTCATATTAAAGAGTTCATATCTGTCATTAATGAAAATGTTCATGTCCATAGCAAATGTTTGAATCCATATATATGTTTCTGTCTGTAAAATATATTCAAGTTTATGACATACTATTGTGAACATATACTAGAATTTGTAAATCTCTGATGAACACACTTAGAACTGAATAATTTTTTCATGATGACTCAAGCTGGAAAGTCCAAATGGTATGCCAGATACCATAGCTTTGGCACCCAGTAAACATTCAGAATCATCACCTACCCTGTCAAAGAGATATAGTACCCCCTCCAGCTTTTTGGTGAGTCCCCCCATACTCGCACCCTCCCTTTCCACCAGGCCCTTGGCAGTACTGAACCATATACTAAGAGAAAGATGCCTAAGTATTGGACTGCCTCCCCTGCTGGCACCACAGATCCAATAATATCACCACCAATAATTCCATTCTCTAGCACTATTATCTCACACTTGTGCCAGTTCAGCTTCTGGCCTGAGCATCTTTCATACCAGCCAACTGCCTCCTTGAGCTCCCCCACATCTTGGACAGAGCCCAGACCAACCACCATATCATCTGCAATGGCACCCACCTTCCAGTTTACCCCTAGTACATTCAACTCTTCAATCCACTACCTTATTCTATCCAGAAGTGGTTCCAGTGACAGAGCATACAGAATTGAGGACAGAGGGTCCCCTTGCAGCACTCCTCTCCCCAGTGAGAATGGAACTCCTTAATGGCCATTCGCCATTATAGCTGCCTTGCTCTCCTCCAGTAACTGAACAATAGCCTGACCCAGTCTTCCTGGGATTCCAATTCTCACCAAGACCTTCCCCAACCACACACAGTACACTCTGTCATATGCCTTCTCTTGATCCAAGAAGACCAGCCTCCTATCCACCCTGTCAGCCCTCACCTCCTCAATGATACCATGTATCCATACTGTGCTATCTCTGATCAGTCTCCTGCCAACAAAGCCATACTGTTCCTCTCCCAGAACTTGCTGTGCCACTACCTGTAAATGTGCCACCAGTATCTTCATTACTAACTTTCTATCCATATCCAGAAGCATAATTGGTCTCCAATTCTTCCAGTCCTCTCTAAGCCTCTTATTCTTGTAAAGGAGTATCACTAATTCTAACTTCTGACCCCCTAGCTATTTTTCTGAGTAGATCACAGCTCCACACATCTCCTTTACCTCCCCAAGCACTCCTTCAATGTCCACCATTTTCTTCCAGAAATCTCATAGCAGACTATCCTCCCCTGGTGCTGTCCCATTCTTTGTAGCCAACAACACTTCCAAGATTTCTTCCTCCTGGATGGGGTGGGTCAGATCTCCTAACCTCTCAGCCACCAGCGGGGTCCACTCCTCCAAGAACCCTTCTATAGTCTTTCCATCTTCCCCTCCCTCCTCCTCACTCTACAGGTTGCCCCATCTTCTCTAGAGAGAGCCCAGAATACCTTGCACCCCTGTCACCATTTCTCCATCTTCCCCTATAATCCCTTCTCACCTCTGCTGCACCTTGCATGCTCTTAGAAGTCAGGTAAGATATTTTGTGGACCTTTCTCCTTCCTCCAGCCCCTGCCACCTCAATCTTGCTGCCATTTCTTGAACTTGTAGCTCCTCTTCCTCTCTTGAGGTGGCCTTCAGCTCTTCAATTTCCATCTTCACTCTCTTCACTCTCCACTCCTTGCCTTCCTCCTTGGCATACTCATGGCCCCCAGTAGACTCCAACAGGAGGTCCTCCAGTTGGCATGAGATTTCCATCATCCACTTTCTTCTAAGTCTCCTCTTTGCTCTTCTCATCTCCCCCCAAAATACCTGAGCAGTGGCCTTCAACTTCAGCCACCTATCCCCTATGGCCATGCCTTCCCCCCTCTAATGTATAATATTGTCTGCCACCTCTTCACTCCATTGTCTCCACACTCTCTTGTCTTTCAATAAAGCACAGTTTAGTCACCAATGTCCAGGTCCATCCCCACTCCCCCCAAATGTTCCTCACTCTGCTATCCCCCAGTGGTTGGACCAGGGGCACCACATCACCCCCAATTCCTTCCAGACATCCATCCCCCAACAGTCAGCCATGAGAATCCAGTCAATCTGTGTTCTCAGTCCATGCATCCAATGGGTAAAGACTGCCTGATTCTCCCACTTCTGGTGCCCTACATCTCCTAAGGCACTCAGCCTCTCCATCTCCTCCCATCTGTTCAGCCCTCCACTTCTATCTACCCCAACTAGCCCACCATCAGAGCAATCTACAGCAGTATCTCTCACCATATTGAAATCCCCTCCAAGTATGTCGACTCCAGCCTTCACCAAAGTTCCACTGTCCAACAATCCCTCTATCTAAGCCACTCTCAATCCTCTTTCTGCCAAACAATAGTAAGATCCCACCACTACTGACCCCCACCCTGGCCTCATCTATATTCCCCATAGTAAGTGCTCTCTCCAGCCCCCAATGTCCCTCAGTTCCCCTTTGCCCTTTCTTATCAGAATTCCAACCTTTCCTCACCATTCTGCTACCCCTCCCCATTCTCTTGATCAGTTCAACTTGTCCTCCTCATCTTCACATCATATATCCTGAAGTAGAAAAACATCTGCTTCCAAATCCTTAAGCTATGCAAAAATATTTCAATGTCTTCCTGATCCCCTCAGCCCATTGACATTAAGTGAAAAAATATTAGTTGTACTGTTCATATTGAATAATGTTTGGGTTGAAGTTCTACTCTAAATCTTCAAATCTTGGTCCATCCTTGACAGATCCAACTCTCTCTCAGATTCCAGCTCAGATTCCTCTCTAGCCTCCAACTCTACCAAGATCTCTTGCACTGCCACTGTGTTCTTCTCTTTCATCATTGCACAGTAGTCCTCACATGCAGTCTCTCACAACCCTGCCCCATTCCAGATATTCTATCCAGTGACTACTATCCTCCTTGCCATCTCCTTCAACTCTGCCTCTCAGACCATATCCTTCATACCCTTTGTTCTTCAATAGCCTTACCAAGCATTCTGCCATCAGCTTCTCCACAATTCCAACTCCACACAAGATATCACTCCAGGCCTTCTCACTCATCAGCTGGAAGTCCACATCCCCCAACTTCTCATTAGTCAATTCTATCACCATTCTGCACATCCAAGGCCCCTCTCCCATGCACTTCCCTCCAGGAGTTGCAGACCTTTTTCCTCTATCTTGCTCTCCACTCAACCCAGCACTGGCCAACTCATCCCACTTCTCATCAGATGCATTCACCAGATCTTCTCCAGTTACCCCAACTATCTGTCCCTCCTGGGTGATATCTGGAACTCCAAATCTGATGTTCTTTGCACTCTTCATCACAATATCCTCAACATCCTCCACTGCAACTTCAGTGACTCCATTGGTATCTTTCAGCAGCTTGACTTCCTTGCCCTTACTGGCCTCTCTCCCCAGAACTCAGTCCTCAAAGAAATACTCCTCCATCTCTGCTGGCAGCCCCCTCTGGGGAGTATGCTCAGAAAGCCACAAGCCCCCTGACCCCTCCTGCCTGTTCACCACCACCACTCCTTCCCCCACTCACATCACCTTCTGTGAGCCCTGCAAGGAGCTCCTGTTGTCGCTTTCTTCCCTAGGCCCTCTGCTAAATCTCCTTGTCTATCTGAATTTTCTTCCTGTTGACTTCTACCATTATTGTAGCTTTTTCAAAGGTGTGCCATACTCTCTCTCTCTGCTCAACTGCCCTATCTAACTCTCAGAGCACTGTCAGCAGGTCTTCCTTCTCCTCCTTAGTGCCCTTGACCCTAGATACCTTACACTCAAAGAGCTCCCACTTCATCATCCTTAGTGCTCCCAATGAATCAAATCGAATCGAATTTGACCCAAACTCGATTCAATTCAATCGAATCAAAGGTCCAATTTAATTCGATTTGAATCGAATCAAAGGCTAATTCAATTTGAGTTCTGATTTGAACCCTATTTTTCAAAATGTAATAACTCAACGAATACACGTCCAAATTCAATAATCTTTAGCTTGTTAGATTCCTCTTATATAGGGGAATCTAAAAGCTAAAATTCATTGAATTTGGACGTGTATTCGTCAAGTTATTACATTTCGAAAAATAGGGTTCGAATCAGACCCTTGATTCAATTCAAATTCAATTCGATTCAAACTTAATTTGAATTGAAAAATCCCCAATTTGATTCAATTTGAATGACCCTCAATTCGATTTGATTTGAATTAATTTGATTTGTTTGGGAGTACTAATCATCCTAGGCCAGTTGCTTTCTTTCCCTATCACCTTCTTTTCTACCACTCTTAGTCATACTTCTACATCTTCAGTCCTGAAGGAAGTCCCCTCCCATAGCTGAAAACCAATATCAACAACTTTGCCATACTCTCTCATTACCTTTTCAACCCTGTCCTTCATCTCCTCTATCAAAACTGTGGAGACTCTCTTGACTACCAGGTACACCACCCAGAGGTCCCAATGAAGGTACTGTGCTATTGGAACTGCAACCTCACCTACTTGCATTCTCTTGGCCACTACTGCTACCATATGCTCCTCCTTAATGAACCTAACTTCAACTCTCTCCAGACCTTTCAGAAACTTCACTAATGCCACATCACTCAGCTACTTGCCCAAGAGTACCAACACTATCCTAGCCATCACTGCTAGCCTCCAGAAGCTCAGTGTGATAGCAAATTCTGAAATAGATTTCTTGAGTAATGATGCCACCACCAGCCCTGTTACACCATCAGCCAGGTCCCTCTTGTATGTCACCCTTAAACCCTCAGCCACCTTCTTGGTTCAATCAGCAGTCATATCTCCTTTTTTTTCCTAATTCCCAGTCTCACTGTTATCAGCAGTCATGCCATTCCTGCTAGCCTATCTCTTTCAGTCTCTTTCACCCCTATGTCTGGCCTAGCCCCACCACTGCTACTGGGTTTCCCCCTCACCCCTCCAACTTACTACCATCTATCCTTATTACCACCTTCAGCTCCATTCTTCACAGCTGCCACAAAGCTCACCAGACCCTCACCACTCCCCTCACCTTCAGCTCCTCATCCTTCTTCCCCTCTACTCCTACCAGTTGCCTTCCCAAAAGACCCCATCCCCAGTCCATACTCTTCTTTTCCTTGCTGCCACTTGAATGCCATATCAGTTCTAGATTCAGTGCACCAATCAGAAGGTTGAATCACTGCCATTTTGATAGTTGCTTTCTTCAATAAACCATTCGAAAAGTGTGTGAAAAGTGTGTATAATGTGAGTGGTAATGGAAGAAGGTGTCTATTTGACTGGACACCCTAAAGAAAGTGAGGATTAGGAGAAGGATAACATAATTCTAGTCACACTAAACTTCAGGTAAAACAGTGATGGTTCTATTAGCCAAATTTGATCTAGTTAGTTAGTTACACAAATAATGACTGCACTTTAACTAGCTAAATTTGTCACAAATAAAGAATTAGCCTTATTCCACTAGTTAGTCACTTGACTTCCAAATCTGTGCTAATTTAGGAGTAGGGAATTACCAATTACTTAGTGCAAAATCCACACACAACTCTGTATAAATACTCCCCCCAAACTGCAATGAATAAACCTCAGTCAGATAGTTAGTAAAGAACACACTGCCTCCAAGAGACCAGAAAATTCAGAGAACAAGATAACTAGAGCAATGATTGCTTGAGGTTTGAGTTGAAAAATTTCTCTTGCCACGTTAAGGAAATCGACCGCCACGGATATTCAACTTTCAAGACCACCACCAGGAAACTGCCAAGGAAATTGCTGCCCCGGATACTCAAGATACAAGACCCCTTAGTCAGATAGTTTTAAAGAGAAAACACACTGCCTCCAAGAGACCAGATAATTCAGAGAACAAAATAACTAGAGCATCGAGGCTCGGAAGTTTGAGTTAAAGAATTTCTCTTGCTGCATTAAGGAAGTCGACCGCTGCTAAGGAAGCCGCCAGGAAGCTGCCAAGTTAAAGAAATCGCCACCCTGGATACTCAAGATACAAGCCAGTTAATCGCCGCGCATTCAAGTAGTGCACTCAAAAGGACCACTTAATCCAAGAATGACTACCAGAAACCCACCCTCAAGTTAATCAAATGTACGATACGAACGATTCCCTACTGTGCCACGAACTGCATATACAAGTTCCCATGCACATTAATCGACCGCTTAGTTTCAAGATCGCCACTGCCCCATGATTGACGACCGCCTGTATTTGGATCCTGATCGCTGCCACATTTAATCGACCCACCATGCATTCAATCCACATGCTCAAGTTATAAGACCCGGAATATCCAGCCAAGGATAATAGAACACCCACCAGGAACACCCTTCGAGTGTGATTGAGCCATCACCCATCGACCACTGAATAATTGAGCCATCGACCCAAAAGCCCGCAATCGACGTTATCAACCTTACCGACCTCCCGATTTTGACGTACGTTTTGAATGACACGTCACGTGACCACTGACCCGTAATCGACGTGAATGCACTCAGATACATACAGCACGCTTCACAAGTGGCACATTGAGCCATGCTTGAAGCCTTTAAACATTAAAAATCACATGCCGCACTGTAATCTATTAGGTCTTACTTCTAACCACTTAATAAAATTTCCTAATTGGATATTGTCTACAGTAGTACACCAATTCAACTAAGCTGGTCTTAGTTTCTTGAAATATAGAAAATCCTGAATATCTAGAACAAGTTCAAAAGTGACTTTAGTTGAGATGTTAACTCAATCTTAAAATCAATAAGCATAGAGAATGTACTCTATACCCCCCAAATTCTAGGTGATTTGGTAAAGAGTACTGAGACAGAATGTTATATTGAATTTCTGATCTGGATATTTGATCACTGGAGGGGACTTTGAGTGTGAGGAATGCCAGAGGGTAGAGCAGGAGGGGGGCATAGTGTAGACCCCTGAACATTGGCTAGGAGAGTGTGAGGTGCTTGGCAATTTTTGGAGAGAAATTAGGCATTGTTTGGAGAGAAGTATAGTGGTGAAAGAGTGGGCTGATGTAGTGTTTTGAATGTATGGATGCTTGGGGGTATTGGGGATGAGTGGCTCACCTTGAAGTGGGTGCTGGCTATCTGGATTAGAGTAGTGAGTCACTGGTAGTACTCCTAACAAGTGGATTTAAATCCACTCAAATCTTTATGAAAAAAAACTCAAATTCTAATTTAAATCAATTAATTAACTCAATATTTGATTTAAATCATAAATCATAATAGAAATCAATATGAATTGAGTAAAAAGTTAAATTTAACAAGTCATTTTAAATCCACTTGAATTGATTATAATCTACTCATTATGACTCATTAGAAGTACTATCTGTATCTAACTTCAGTCCCATGATCATTATATGGCATATTCCCCAAAAATATTATTAACTTAACTGACAACCAATAATATAAAATTATCTTTCAAATAGTTCAGTATATAGTACTATAGTTTGATTAATACTTGGACTATAGTATAGAATAAAATAAGTAAGTTTAGACAAAAAAGAGAAGGATATAATAGTTCATTATAAGCTACTGGAAATTTCAATAGAATTTCCAATGTAAATTCCATAATATGTATAACTATATGGATATACTCAGTATATTATATTAGTCATAGCCTAGAAACATGTATAAATACACTCTATATTGAGTGTATTGTAACCTTAGCTCTACTTTTTCTATACAAGAATTAAGCAATATTCTTATCTAGAAATTCAGACCCAACTTATTAATCATTCTAAGTCTGATTAACTTGGAATATAAGTACTCAGAACCCAAAAGTGATACTTGGACTATATTGCAGCCACAGGCATTAGAACTCAGCACTTTCTCAAGAACTTAAAACTTAGGGCTGATAGTTCACATAGATTATCAACAATATATTAATTCTTTAGCAATTAATTTTATTACAGATATTTTCTCCTAGATTACATATCTTGAGAGCCTTTCTTGCAGATATCTTTCTCAATTTTTTCCAGATCTTTGCTCTATTGTCTTCTCTCTAAAGTATATAGATCAATACATTCTTACTAAGATGGATATTTTTATATTAGCAGGCCCAGTATTTGGAGTACTTTTCATGGCAGCAGTATCTCATAGCTTGAGAATGCTACTTCTTTTATTCAATTTCACTTTGCTTGAGGAATCAGTAATCATTTATATCATACTTGGCTTAAAGGGTAGTAAGAGGTTATAGTTTCATTTGGATGTAAAATCCAATTTCATATCATTATTTTGAAAGTATTGTTGTGGTTTATTAGAATGAGGTTGCTTCTGCAAATATTTTCAAAGATATGGGCTCAAAATCTTGCTATTGTTGTTAATCCAATATGTGGCATTTATAGCAGTAGTCTCTTGATGAATTGAATACACCTTGGTGCTGCCATCATCCTATTCTGAAGACTCTCCGGACGTTAATGTCGCCGAAAGCCTTGCCATTGAAGATTCAAGCCAGTGGAAAAGTTACGATGCCCTTGAATTGAAAAATTTGCACCTGCGTACAATCCCTCAAGTCTTTCCAAGAAGCGCTTTTGCAACTCAGCAACGAGAAACAACTCCGTGACGAGAAGCACCTCAGCGACGATAAGCAGCTCAGCGACGATAATATGATTGGTGATATTAACCATAAAATAGGAAAGGAATTCTGTGAAGATTTTTGCTTCCGTGGGATGTTACGATAAATGATGGTGCAAAAATTATACAGTTTGCATAATATCATGTTGATTTCTCAGCCAGATCTTGTTATGTGCATTCAACGTTTGAAGGCGCAGTAGGTAGCAAGTCGATATTCACTATCCAAAAATAAACGATCTCCATTCGTTCAAACTTGCAAATAACAAACTTCGATCCGCAAACACATGCTTGAGTTTTACAAAACTTGAGCGCACTTTATCTCGGCCCAGTCAAAGCAGAACGGCATCGCAAATCTGTGAGAGATTCCGAAAATCATGTGCATGAGAAGCGTGTACTTTAATCTCACATTCGCCACCAAAAAAATCCTTTAAAAGAACCCAGAATTAATTTTCATACTCTACCCTAGCAGCAATTGCAGTGCTGGGCGTGCTGTATCTTTCTTGTTTGCAAAGTAGGTAGCATCCAAATACATTTATTTCTCTTGGATGTGGTTCTAGATCGCGATGTGCCTGAAATCAAGGTCACGGCCATCAACACTTGCCTTGCATCCGAAATCCACCACCACAAAGCTCAACTTCACCGATAACAGTCGGTTTCCGCCCTTAAAGATGACAATCGTTGTACTTACAATGTTTGTCTGCGTTCTGATACCCCCGCGGCTTGACGATTTTAACCACGCAGACTGGGATCTCCATTTGCAAAAGCTAACCATTGAAGTTGTTGGTCATCGGTTCGATCTGAATTCTAACCAGAGCAGATCCGGGTAATAACGCAATGAAAGCCAAAAGAAAAAAAAAGAACCTTCCAGCTTATGAAAAATTGGCCACTAGCGACCAGTTCCGAATCGATCGGAATCTAGATATTTTGGATTGAATCCAAATCAAACCGAACCGGACTATTCGTCAATGCTAACATGAATTACGGTGGGCTGAAGATATGTCGGCGACGAGGAAAATAGCAACTGAAACCCATCGGTAATTAATAAACCCCTATGTACCTCTTAGCCGATAATTGAGCATAGAAATGTCGTGCATATATGGATCAAAATTGAAGCGGGGTGAGGTCGAGATACGACCGGCCGGTGCTACATAAGAAACTAATCTTCAAATCACATTCGCTCTTCCGTTTTCTGAAGCCTGTCCCCAATTAAGCTCGTTTCCGTATCAATGTTCTGTGCAGTACATTCAATTCCGGATATATTTTGATCAACTGATCTCTAAATATTTCTAGATCTCCGACGCGTAAAAAAAACATGCGAAGCGTAGTATTATTGATCCTTTTCCACCATCCAAAGACCTGTATCGTGAGACATATTTTTACAAGGTCAGTATTACCCCAACCATGAACGACCCACTTCGACGGATTCGTTATCTCTAGTAGGTGCATATTTGCCTGCGGCTCGTCGATGGCGAAAGTAAAATTGCGGTAGTAGTTGTCGAGCAATTTGTGCTTGTAGGCATTCGTTGATACAAGCTCCCATGGTAAGCAGTCAGTCATACCATCCTCCCAAGTCCACATTTCGACATTCCACCCGTGTTGCAATGCCCGCACCATTGCGGGATAGTAGTTTTGGTTCCCAGAAACGAGAGCAAGCACCCCAGGCTTGTTGTTTATAATGGTGTCCATCATCGCACAAGTGAGCTCCGTATGCGCAATCTGGTCGTTGTCCTGGAAATTGCTACCGACGTTGATGTCCTTCACCATCATGTTCCAAAACGAGTCAGTTGGCGGTGGTATGGATCCAACCATGACCGGCGTCTTGCGTAAAGGTCGGCCTTCGAGAATAACGTTAATGAGCAGACCGTACTCAATACGTATATGGTCTAAACAACCTTCGAAATGGAAGTGTTCGTGTCGACTGACGGCGGATTTCCCCTGAAGTAATGTGCTGAAATTGTCAATAAAAATGTCCACGTTTTTGGGTTCGTCTTGCGCTGAGTGATCGCTAATGGTCGATTGGGGGTGTTGTATAATGATATGGACATGTCCTTTCAGTGGCGGCTTGGAAAATGTATCACCTATCTCGTCAACCGGGAGCAGCATTTGGGCATTATGTATTGGAGAGTTGAGCGCGGCGTCGTCAACTGCAGGAATGGAGACGCGCCAGAGTATCAGTCTGTCGGCGGCGATACGCTCAAAGAGCGGTGACTTCTCAGCCTTGATAAGCTTCTTGAGTTCTCCAATCGCTTTGCTTTTGGGAATACTGACAGGGAACACGTTCTGGGCGGCCTCGCCATACGCTAAGCAGTTGAGGGTAATAGTGTCGATCATTTTGAAAGATATTACGATGGGACTTAGGATAGTTGAACTTTGAAGCTGGCTGTGGATGAAGACGGAAGGTTTGAAAATAACAGGCCCGTACTATTCATTAAATATTCTTTATTACATGTTCAGATCTCAGAATATAAATCTCGAGTTAATGCATGTCCGTGTCATCAACACCGTTGCTCATCAGGTTGATTAAAATTTTTATCAGGTTGCCCATCAGGTTGATTAAATTTTTCATCAGGTTGCCCATCAGGTTGCCTATCATGTTGATTAATGCACTTTGGCATCGACGCGAACGGAGGGACGAGAAGCACGAAACGAGACAAAGAGACAACGAGACGAGATGAGACAATCAACGGCCAATGAGATTGCCCAACAAGATGAACAATGAGGAATAAGACAAACTAGACACCTCCCACGTTCTCACCAAGTTCGCCTTCCCCAACGTTGATGATGGCTTTCGGAACGTCATATCGTTATCATTTCCGGAACGCCGACCTATAGGATCATCACGTTGATAATTTTGCATCAATTATCCCGCCGACGTCACCGTTACGGCTTTACGGAAGTAAACGATGGTTTCTTAAAGGAATACTCCGGTAGCATTTTTTTTTTTTTTTTGAAGT
>RQIL01010420.1:0-11655 GCA_003951145.1 Jimgerdemannia lactiflua | reverse complement strand
TATATATATTTTTCTCTATAGGCCACAGCCCCATTATTAACTATCTAAAACATTGATGATATCCTCATACTAAACCAGTAGCCCCTCCCTACCTATATCTATCCTATACTCTCACTCACCCATCCTTTTAACCCAATCTTTGCAAAAACCACCTCTTCTCTAATAACTCATACCCTCTCCTCACTCTTGTAATGGATAATTTCTAGCAACTTTCCATGGTAACCCCCTCATGGGCCCCACCATTTCTGCCAATCTGACAGCATAAGCACCAACAGTCCCTCCCATCTTGCTTTTTTTCCTCTTTTGTCATCAATACTTCTGAATACTTTTGGTCAAAGATATATAGCCCATGATGAAGTGTGAAATAGTATAAAAACAAACTGGAATAAGAATCAAAGTGGCCATCCCACCAAATTATATCAGAATCAAGACAAGGAGTAGCTTGGCAAAAAGTGAAATATCTATAGAAGGAGAGGTCATCAACTCAGGCTATACAAGAGAGATTCTCCTCCTCATGAGAAACCATAATCCAACAATTTCATATAAAGTAAGAAAGAAGTATCAACTAGTACAAATCCTCATTCTACCTGTCCTCAACCCAAATATCAAGAAAGTATCAAATGGTGGACAAAAGAAGTAAGAAAGAGCCAGATTTGACTCCACTGGAAGAGAGGTCTTTGCAGTAACTAAGATTACTGAATTGGAACACAAGAAGGAGAAATGTCAAGCCAAATACACCTATATAATTGGAAGAAGCTTTCCTCGCAGAGACCTTTTTCTGCTATCACTCATATTACACAAATATCTAGTATTCTTTTAACATACTTTGCAATTATTTACTGCAATAATTGATTAACAACATATCAAACAGACAATGTTCTGGTGGGCATACTGGATCTGGAAGTAGTATAGCATTCAACTATCAGTATGAAAAGGGGGAGATTGGAATGGGAAGGAATTTCTTTGGACCAATGAGTGGAGGAGAGTCAGATGGAGAGCAGGGGATAAGTAAGATAGCTGGAGGAGGAGGGCCAGTGATTTTTATGGCTATGGTGAAGAATGACAGTAGTGCTGAGAATACAGAGAGATGGAAGGTAGTGGGGAAGAAGAAGGAGAAGGATGGGGGTAATGGTGGTCAATGTTTTTGCCGTAATATTAATCTATGCTAAAAAGGCATAATCACAACTATGCTATGTTTTTACATAAAAATCAACTATGCTATGCATATGTGATATCAATCTATGTGACAAGTACCAATAACCCCCTGTCAACCAAATGACTATATAACAGCCCCTGAAAACCCAAGGAGCTTCAAATAAATGATCATTGTTCTATATTTGGGTGAAACACACAGTATGAAAAAACCAGCCTGGCCACTAAGTATATATACATATGTAGGGAGAGGTGGGTGGTAATGAAAATGTATATGAATATATTGTGACAGACCACAAAACATACCACCTGAATTATTGCCAGAAGACAACCAGATGACATGAACAAACCAGATGACATAAACACTTAGCATAGTAACTAGCACAGCAACCATTGCTGTGGAAATTGTATAAATAACCAGATAACCAAAGAAGAGAATAATGTAGACAGTGGCTGTCCACTGGACGGTGGCTGTCCACCCAAACACACCATAAATAGCAATCTATAATTAGCCAGATACCAACCAGGTAGCAACCACAATGTATAAAATACCCCAGAGACAAGAGTGAATAAACCTCAGTCTGAAAAGCAAAGCAAAAGGCAATTATCTGGTACACTTAGGAGGAGAAACCTGCCAATGAGCCACTGCTAAGAAGTTGTGACCTACTTTCCACTCCGGTCCACATTCTGATACAAAGAAGTTCATCGTTTTCCAGTTTTGCCACCAAGTTTGAGTGAAGAACTTTGCTGTCTGTTTCAAGAGAAGTCTACCTTTTTGGTTCACTTGCCAGATAAGCCAGAAGTCCACCAGTTTAAGACTGCCTCTCAAAAGTCAGTCTATAGACGCAACTTTGCAGTGAATCCTCATGCAAACGAAGCCAGTCTTTGACATAACTTTAAGAAGCCCGCTATTTTCAAGTCCATTTACAAGAAATCCACATTTTGTCCGCCAATCTGCCGCATTCTGCTCGATCCGCATTTGTCCAAGTAATCCACGTCATTCTACATCGTCCGCTGATCCGCCACGTACCACCGATCCGCCGCATTCTGCCAATCTGCATTGTTTACCTGCATCGTTTGTCTGCATTGTTCATCCCCACCATTCACCTGCTCAACCGGATCATCTGCATTAGCCATTCACCATAAAAGGAACCCGATCACCCATCATAAGGAAACTGATCGTCAGTTCACAGAGAGCCCATTTATAGGGAAACCACCAAATTCGCCATGTCACAGGAATTATCCACTGTCGCTCAAGAAGGAAATCCACTCACAGGAGACCGTCCTACAGACCGCACTACCCAAGAATGCTGCCTAAAAAGGAAATCACTCAAATTGCATGCAGAAAGTCTATAGCTGTTGAATATTATACCACTAAACACCAGTATCAGCACCAACACCAGTACCAGACCTATACCTGAACATTTTGTTGCTTTTTGACAAAGTAACTGGGGGCTCAAGCCAATCTACACAGCTGCCCAACCTTGTAATTTGCCTTTATTAAGCCTGGCACGTTACATTTGGGGGCTCAATTCGGAATATTCTCAAAAGAATTATCATGACTTTTCAGCTCACAGAATCCAACCTTCAACCTGAAGACCAGCACCACTGCAACCTTTGATACTGCAACAATCTAAGCTACCACAGGAGAAGAAATCCCAGCCCTACAAAGTGTTTGGACAGGAAGAGGCGTAATTACCTCAGAATGGGATACCACTTAGCATCAGAACGATCTGACTTTACAGAAGCCAGTACTGTATGAAATCCTCCACTAGTACCACCAGCAGATATACCAATCAGAGATTTTGATGAGGTCACATCAAATGAAGTAGACAACACCAACCAGTGCTTTGACAACCTTGCCCAAGATCTCAACAATCATCTTGAAAGATTTCCCCCAAGAGTCTTCCTTGATTTACCCAGACCAGTAACTCCAATCCAAAGAATTCAACCCATTAGGCTCCCCAGAATAGTACTGAGAAGAGCACCATCTCCCAGATCCCTTGCACCTTCAAGCTCATACCCATCAATAGCCAACAGCTCAGAAACAGATTCAGAGATCAAAACAGAATCAGAAGACAGTGAAGACAAAATGGGCACAACACTACCCATATTTGCAGAATACCTGAAAGAGGATCTAAGAGAATTTATAGTTACAATCAAAGGAATAGCAGCCCTTAGAGACTTGTCAACCCAAAGATGAATCAATGTCTTCGAGGCACAGCTGAGAGAACCAGCTAAAGGCATCTTCATCAGAACTGCAAATGATGTTGACACAGACCTAGGAGATGTCATGGAGAATGCCAGATCAGAAAAAGAACAATATGAGGCCATGCAGCACTGGATCATTGAAAAGTATGCAGGAAACGAAACCTGCCACAAAGCCCAAGAATCCATCATGGGAATGAAGATGAACCTTGGAGAATCCCCAAGAGCATTCTTCATCAGAATCCAGAAAAGAATGCATGCTGCCAGATTCAATGCTGCCAATCAAGACATCATTGTTCCAATGACCTTCATGAATGGAATCCCACCCAACATTGCTCAACATGGCTGAACCCTGGGCATCAGGAAGCCTAAAGAGCAAGTAGATGCAGCTCAAGGATACTTTGATGTCAAACAAGGAACCACCTGGACTGACAACCGAAAAGAAGACAAGGAGGACCTCTTAGTCAAAGCCCTGCAAGGAATTCTTCCAGGAGAATCAAAAGGGGAAAAACCCACCAAAGAATGGAAGAAGGACAAGAATGAGATTCAAGACCTTAACTCGAAAGTAGACAGACTGGTTAGCCAGATTGAAAGGCTCTCCACATGCGAAAATCAGAACTACCAGCCAAGGTATCCCCCTCAAGAAAATCAGAACTATCAGCCAAGGTATCCCCCAGGCAAAAATCGAGATTACCAGAGGAACTACCCATCCTCTGATAGTAGAAACTATCCTCCAAGAGACAGAGCAGAGATCCAATGCTATAAGTGTGGACAGCAAGGACACTATGCCTCTGAATGCAACAATTAAGGCAGCTCAAGGAATTCTGGGCCACCAAACCAAAAGGATACCCCCAACAAAAGGACAGAAGCTCACCCAATTGAAGACTATGAGCAGAGTGACAGTGAGGAATACAGTGACCTAGACTTGTACCCAACCAAAGCTGAATATGGAGAAACAGTCTACCCAGCAGAAAAGAGGAAGAGAGCAGTAGGCCGCCCCAGAGAATTTGAGAAGCCACCAAAAAGAACCAGCAGAAGAATCATTCGAAATGAAGATGAAGAGGAGCAGGTTGATACACCCCCCCAGTCTCCTTCACCCTTCATTCCTGGAGCTACTATCAATGGAGAAGATCCTCTACCAGAATTTGCCAATGAAGATATGAGAGAAGAACCAGAATTGGAAACTAAGGCCCCAAAGTCCAAGAAGAAATACATTCCAAAGACCATGCCCTGGGACATCTACAATGAAGCCTGGAAGAAGATCCAAGAAGCCAAGATGGAAGTCCCACTATTGCAGTTCCTTCAACTGACACCTGCTGGAGTAAGGAACAATTTGCTGCAAACCACCAGATCTTATACAGGAAGAGTCCCCATCCCTCAAGAAGAACCGGCATCCCCAGCAGTGCAAGCTGCAGAAAGACATATCAGCACCTATCTGTTCGGAGAAATCAGAGGCCAAAAGGTGAAAATCCTCATTGACATAGGAGCAGCTATATGTGTCATTGCCAAGAAATTTCTAGACAGCATTTAATGGCCCATTGATGGACCCTCCAGCCTCATCATAGTAGCAGATGGAGCCCAAACTCAGCCACTAGGAGAAGTCTGAAACATCACCATCACTCTTGGACACATTCAGTTTGCCATCCCCAAGGCAGTTATGACCGAAGCTGTTACCTATGATATGATCCTTGGCACCAATTGGATGAAGGAGATGAATGCAGATATCAACATTGGCCAATAATTACTCAAATTCGACTACAGAGGAAAGAAGTACCAATTCAAAGTCACCAGCTTTGAGCCATCAAAGAAGAAGAAGAAGGTGACCATTCAAGAGGAATATGCCAGCAGTGAGGCATCCACCACTGAAGAGGAAGAAGAAGAGGATTCCAAAAATGACAATGACCCCAGACTGAGGCCCAGAATCAACATGGTAGAAGACAGACCAGAAGACAATGTGTGGGCACAAGATACTATCCCCATCACAATTGGAGCCATTGCTGGAGAAGCCAGAGGATGTATCAATTGCCTCCAAAGACAGAAATGTGAGGAACACTCATCCAGACATGTGGGAATTCGAAAGAGTCTTGGCACTACATGCCCTGAATGCAGAAGAAAGAAGAAGAGATGCCTCCACAATATTCAGCTGAAAAGCCATGCACAAGTAATGCCCCACCCCGAAATTGAAGCAGCTGAAATTCAAGCAATTTGGGACCAGCCTCCAGAAGAAGAAGATGACAGTATTTCCGAAAATGAAGAGCTCCCCACAGTTGATTCATGGGATGATCCGAATTGGGCACCACAAGAAGGAGAAGAAGACCGTACCCCCTGGAGTAAAGAAGAAGCTGGACCCAGCTCACAACCAGTCATTCCAAGGCCTGAAACCCATCATGAGAGAGCATTCCAAATGGGCAGATGCCCTCATCAAGTCATTTTCCACTCACCAAGAGACTACTGCTACCAGTGCCACATATTGGACCAGCAAGCCACACAGCCTCTTGGACCAGAATCCCCGAAAATCATTGCATAAGGAACCACATTCCAAGAATCCACCACCTCACTTGTGAAAAGAAGACATGGAGTCGGATTCTACACCCACACAGAAGTGAAACCCCTGTCTACCCTTCCACCAAAGTATGATGTGAATGAATGCAGATTTCCAAAGCTAGGAAAATCGAAGAAAGAAAGAAGCACTTCCATGCCATGGGATATTGCTATCATGGAAAGCACCCAAGATGCTGGCCTTATCAACATGAAAAGAACCATCTCAGCAAGGATGTAATTGTACACACACTCAAAAGAGGAGATGACCAAGCCCAGATTTGAAAGGAGAAAAAGAAGAAGTCTACGAGAAAGGTCCTCAAGATATATGACCCAGGAGAAGATATCCTGGCTCTCATTTGACATGCAACTCATCAAGGATAGATAGATGATGCAATCAATTTCATGGAAGCCCTAGACCCCACTGGAAAAAGAGGAATTAATTATCTTTGAGACCCCTCTACAGGAGCAAGATGGCCACACCTAGACATCAGAGGATGGAGATCCAGTATCACAGGAGCCTCAGCCCATGGACAGCCTACACTTGGCAAGAACATTGCACAGTTCACCCTGCTTCATCCCAATGCAATCCCACTGAAAAAGGCACACCAAGAAGATGATGGCACAGGTATAGATGCAGAAGATGCTTATGCATACTGGAATGATGACTAAAGGACAGTCTGGGACAGACCATCCTTTAGTGGGGACTGATGTGACAGACCACAAAACATACCACCTGAATTATTGCCAGATGACAACCAGTTGATGTGAATAAACCAGGTGACATGAATACTTAGCATAGTAACTAGTACAGTAACCATTGCTGCGGAAATTGTATTAATAACCAGATAACCAAAGAAGGGAATAATGTGGACAATGGGTTTCCACTGGACAGTGGCTGTCCACCTAAACACACCATAAATAGCAATCTATAATTAGCCAGATAGCAACTAGGTAGCAACTACAATGTATAAAATAACCCAGAGACAAGAGTGAATAAACCTTAGTCTGAAAAGCAAAGCAAAAGTCAATTGTCTGGTACACTTAGGAGGAGAAACCTGCCAATGAGCCACTGCCAAGAAGTTGTGAGCTACTTTCCACTCCAGTCAACTTTCCAATACAAAAAAGTTTGTTGTTTTCCAGTTTTGCCACAAAGTTCGAGTGAAGAACTTTGCTGCCTGTTTCAAAAGAAGTCTGCCTTTTTGGTTCACTTGTCAGATAAGCCAGAAGTCCACCAGTTTAAGTCTGCCTCTCAAAAGCCAGTCTATAGATGCAACTTCACAGTGAATCCTCATGCAAATGAAGCCAGTATTTGATGTAACTTTAAGAAGCCCACTATTTTCAAGTCTGTTTTCAAGAAATCCACATTTTGTCCAATGATCTGCCACATTCTGCCAATCCACATTTGTTCAAGTCATCCGCATTGTTCTACATCAACTGCCGATCCGCCACGTACCGCCGATCTGCCACATTCTGCTGATCACCCACATCATTTGTCCACATTGTTCATCCACACTATTTGCCTGCTCAACCACATCATCTGCATTAGCCATTTGTCATAAAAGGAACCCAATCGCCCATCACAAGGAAACTGATTGTTGGTTCCCAGAGAGCTCATTTATAAGGAAACTGCCAAATTTGCCATGTCACATAAATTATCCACCATTGCTCAAGAAGGAAATCCACTCACAGGAGACTGTCCTACAGACCGCACTACCCAAGAATGCTGCCTAAAAAGGAAATTGCCCAAATCACATGCAGAAAGTATCCAGCTGTTTAATATCATACCACTAAACACCATATCAGTACCAACACCAGTACCAGACCTATATCTGAACATTTTGTTGCTTTTTGACAAAGTAACTGTGAGCTCTAGCCAATCTACACAGCTGTCCAACCTTGTAATTTGCCTTTATTGAGCCTGGCATGTTACAGTATGAAAGCGCAGAAGCATAAGTATAAAGTGTATACAGATGTACGAAAGAACAGAACATAAGTGTTTACAGAATATCAAATGATAGAATTATATGTAGAAATAATGTGCATACTGTACTAATACCATAAAAGGAAACCTACACCCAATTTAGATATACCTTAAACAAACATTGGTGTTGAAACATTTTTTGGGCAGTATATGCCCAAGACATTCCTGCATTCATTAACCTGTTGTCTCGAGTGAGCCCCCTCATTATACTGCTTATTGAAAGAGAGAAAGGGGCTAGAGAGAGTGTGACTGGTGGTAGAGAAGTAACTGCTGGTAGCAGTTTGATGGAGAAGTGATTAAGAATCAGAAGAAAAAAAAAAATGTGACTGCTGATGAGTGCTGGGACCTAATGAGGTTTGGGATTACCATACAGTGGGGATCTGTCCAATGGTATTATGGAGCAAGTGGTCCCATTGTTCAAGAAGTTGATCTTATAGTTTGTAGTCATGATGAGCTTCTGGGGGCTAGCAGTAACAGCCAGAATGGTTTTGGGAATACTAAGAGGGCAGCTGAGTAATGTGGTATCAGTGAAGTTTCTAAAGGGGCTAGAGGGTATTAGGATTGGGTTTGTTGAGAAGTGGAACTTAGTGGATATACTAGCTACAGGAGTGAAAATGGGTGAGGTAGTGGTACTAATGTCAAGATACCTGAGATGAGATCCTAGAGTAGAGCATCTAGTTGTAAAGAGAGTATCTACAGTATCAATAGAGGAGATAAAGAGTAGAGTTGGAATGTTGATGGTGATGTGGGAGTATAGTGATATGGTGGATATTGGATTTCAGATAAGGGAGGGGATAAGTTTTGCCAGGTGATGTAGAGATGAGGCTGTGGGTGGCTGAGAAGAAGGAGATTGGGAAGGCTGCTTACTGGCCAAGGGTACTGAAGTGGAATTCCTTTGAGTGTAAGGTATTAAGAGTAAAGAGAATGGAAGAGGAGGAGGAAGATCTGTTGATGGAACTCTGGGAACTTCAGAGAGCTGTCAAGCAAAGAGTGAAAGCCTGGAAGACCTATGAGGATGAGACAGTAGTGGAGGAAGGTAGAGAGAAGGAAGGTGAGGATGGATAAGAAGGCCTATGAAAGGGTATAGGGGAGGTGCTTATAAAGGAACTTGTTGGGGAGCTATAAGAAGCAGTGGGGGGAGGTATGGGCAGAGCCAGCTGGGACTGTAGAGGGTCTGAAGTACTTGCAACATGTCCTAGATATAAGAAAATCATTTAAGAGGATGAGCTGGAGTTCTTTGTTGATCTCAATGATGATGAGAGAGAGAGGGACAGACAGGCAGAGTGTTTGAACAGTGGGGTATGTATGGGAGTTAAGGAGGTAGATATTTTAATGCAAGGAGCTCAGAATGTTTGTTATGGAGTACCTGATACTGAATATGGGGGGGTCATTATTGGGGTTGAGAAGAAGGGGCTGATTGATGATGAGGTGGAGGAGGAGGAGGTAGGCTCTGAGAATGGCAGCTGAGTAGAGTAAGAGAGGCTGAGGACCACTGGGGGATGGGGCATTGGAGGGGAGATGTAGCTACTGAAGACACTTGGGGAATTAGTGGCTGATGAATGGCAGAGATCAACTCCTAGTTCTTGGATGATGCAGTAGGCAGTGGTATCTGTCAGGAGTAGAGATGGTGGGCAAATTGCAATCAGAGGTGCTGGCAGTTATACTGAAGAAGGAGGGGTATGAGGTGGATGTGAGGAGGGAGGCTGAGATATTGAGAGTAGTAGGCCAACTTGTTGAAAGTTGCTGGATGGTAAGGAATGGGCTGAAAGTTTGGAAGGAAGTCTGTGAGGAATATAGTAAGAAGATGGAGGAGAAGCTTGATGAATCTGATAGTATAGTACTAGTGGTGATGGAGGCAAAGAAGAAGAAAGAAGCTGGGATTTATTAAGGATAGATATCAAGCTGGAATTATGAAGAGGCTGGAAGGAAAGTGGACTACATATCAAAATTTTATTCATGAACAGTATAACCAATATTTTCACCTTAAATGTCAATAGGCTGAGAGGCTCTGTGTGGTGGCAGAATATTTTTGTATAGCTTAAGGGTCTGGAGGCCAATCTGTTTCTACTGCAGAATGTGCAATATGAGGATATCTTGGATAAACAGAATTGGACTAAGGAATGAGGAGGGGTGGCTGAGTATTATGGTAAGGTTGGGATCTTGATCCAAAAAGAAAAAGAGAAGTTGAGGGATATTGGAGGGTAGGGAGAATATTTGGTATAGGGATCATACTACTGTTCAGCAATTAGAAGTGAGAGAGTGGATTGGCTAGAAGGATTACTGGAGAGTGGTACTATAGTGGAGGCTGAGATGGATCTATTGGATGGAGACTTTAATATAGTGTGGAATACAAAGATGGACAGATCTGATGGAGGGTCCAGTGTGGCTGGCTAAAGTGGGGGCTGGACAGATAGAAGGTGATAGAGAGGCTTAGTGCACTAGAGGATGTTGGTAGTGTGAAGTAGGGTGACTCAAAGGTATTCATGTACTAAGTGGATGGCCTAGAGATGAGGATTGACTGAGTGCTCTCAGTAACCTGCTGGAGAGGGGAAGTCTGGTAGTCTCTGAATATAGTATAGTGTCTCTGATCAGATCATTGAGATATTATAGAGCAAGGAAACTTTGGTGGAAGTAGGGATAGACCTGGACATTGGTGGCTTAACTGTGTCTTGTTGGAGGATAGAGAGTTATGGGATAGATGGAGTAAGGATTCTGCTTCTCTTATTCTGAAATAGTATTGGGAGACAAATCTGGTGGGGGTCAGATAGTTGAAGGTGAAGAATGCAGCAAGACTATATTGGGGAGAGATAAAGAAGGTGAAGGCTAGGCTTTAAAGCTTACAAACAGGAGAGGGGGGTAGCAAAGAGAAATGTGAGGATTTGAGTATAGAAAGGATGAGAATGAAGATTGTAGAGCTGAAGAGAGTCTTGCAACAAGAGAAGGAAGCTCATATTCTTAAAATAATGACAAGACTTTGGTGACAGAGATTGGTGGAGAGGGAGAGGCTGACTAAGTATCTGTCTTGGTTACTACAAGTACAGAGAGTGCAGCAGTAGTAAGAAGGGATTATTGATAAGGATGGGAATATGGTTACTGGAGTGCAGGAGATTTTAGAATAATTAATGAGTTGCTGGGCCTACTGTGGAGTGAGAAAGATGATGAGATAGATGGTGATGTCATTGAAGGATTGGCACCCAGGCTGGGCAGAGGACCTGACTGACTTGGATTATCATGGAGAAAATTGTGAGTATGCTGTCAGTAATGAGCAAGGCATAGCTCCAGGAGAGGATGGACTGCCTTCAATACCTTCTTCCACTACCATTCATGTTACACACACTTTTACACATAATTTTGAGCAGTTTATTGGAAAAAGCTACTAGCAAAATGGTGGCAATTCAACCTCCTGGTTGGTGTACTGAGTCAAGACCTGGTGTAGTGTTCAATTGGCAGCAGGAGAAAGTAGGGTATGGGCTGGGGATGGGGGCCTTTGGGAAGACAACTGTTGGGAGTAGTGCAGTTGGTGGTCAAGGAGCTGGAGGAGAGGGGAGAAGTGAGGGACCAGAGAGCTTTGCAGTAGTGGTGAAGAGTGGGGCTGGAGGGGGTGACAAGGATGGATGGCAGCAAGTTGGAGGGGTGAAGGGGAAGAATGAAGGGAGTGGGAGTGCCAGGCCTGAAGTAGGGGGGCAGAAGACAAGTGGTGGGGGGGCTAGCAGAGATGGTGTGACTGCTGATAGTGGCGGGACTGGCAATCTGGAAAAAAAAGGAGATGTGAC
>RQIL01010409.1:0-11658 GCA_003951145.1 Jimgerdemannia lactiflua | reverse complement strand
ATATGAAGTTGAACAAATTCTTAATAAATGTAAATCCAAGATTCATCTAGAATATCTGATTAAATAGAAAGAATACCCTATCTATAATACTATATAATGTGACAGTTGACCCGAAATAGTAGTGAAAATTAGGGGAATAGATATTTGATCATGGTACCCAAACCAATTTCTAATATAGTATAGTAGTCATTTAACAACTATCGAAATTCAACAGATGTTAATTTTCGACAATTGTTGAAATTCTACAGATGTTAAGGATTAACAGTGTGAAAACTGACTCACAGGAAATGTAGTCATAACTTAGCCACCTCATAGTTAGCAAACTTGTATAAATAACTCAGTATCTTTGAGTGAATAAACCTCAGATCGAAAGTATTAGTATAAAGAACAAGTATAGTAATAAGGGACCTTCGGATTACCTCTTTGATACATTTGGCCTCATGGAACTACTGACTCTGGGAGTTAAGATGACAAGAATTCAAGATAAAGAAATCTGACATACTTGCCAAGTTCAGCATCTGCTATGTTACAATTTGGTGTCCATTGGCTGGTGATTCAAGATGAATCCCTCACTTTCAAGCTGAACAACAAACAACCGCTACAAGAACCCACACAACACAACCAGACAAAATGGATATGAGACCACCTGTATTCTATGGATATACCTTCGATGAATCAATCATCATCTTCATTGATGATTTTGAGCAGTATGCTGCTGTTAGGACCTTAACTGCAGTACAACAAGTAGCCCTACTCCCTGTAAGCCTTTGAGGCCCTGCAAGAACCGCCTTCACTGCAGTCAACCATGCAGGAAGTGATGACCCAGCAATATTATTAGCCATGAAGACTTGGCTCCAAAATACCTACTATACTAATGAAATCAAACAAGCTCTCAAGGATCAATTGAACACCATTTGTCAAGGAATGACCAAAGACCCAAATACATTCTATACAAGGATCCAGCATCAAATAGTCCTTGCTGACTACCTCAATGCAGTCCAAGACCAGGTGGCCGAAAATACCTTCATGAAAGGTATCTATCAAGAGATCACTCTAGCCATCTGATCTACTCCAATGGCACTGGATCTGGTACAGAAGGTCACCTATACTCAAAGATACTGGACTGCCAGACACCCTCAAGGCTATACAATGGAAAGGGTAACCGAAGTAAAAGTTGAATCAAGGAATACCCACATAGTCCTAACCACTATAGTCAATAGAAATACTCAACAACAACAACCACAATCTCAAGAACCAAGAAAGGCCAACCCAATGGAGAAACTGGCCAAACAGTTTGCAGAAATGGCTGCATATCTGAGCAATGTGGTCAAAGAGTTCAAGAAGCAGTCAGTACAGAAGTTTGCTGCCACAAATGAAAGATGATCGGTAATATGTTACAAATATAAAGAAGAAGGCCACTATGCCTCAGAATGCATGGCAGAGAGCAAGCACAAGACTCAGCCAAGCAATGTAGCTAGAAATCGAGAACAGGCAAACACTATCACCTTTGGGGAAATAAGAGAATTGGAGGAAGAGCAGAAGGAATGGGAAGCTTATTCTGCTACCTCAAGCAAGAAGGACAATCAAGCTACCCCCTACAAGAAGCCAGTAAGCAGGCCTCCAAAGAAGACCCAAATGTAGATAAAGAAGTCAGAAGCAGCCATCGAGAAGGAAATGTGACCAAGTGAAGCTGACTAAGACATGGAGCTGGAACAAGATGCTGAGCTAGAAAAAGCAGTAGAAGATATCTCCAGAACACCACTCCATCAAGTGAAGGAAAGAAGGAGCAGAAGTTGCACAAAACCAAGACCTTTAAGTATGATATCTTCAAGGATCTCAAAGATCAAAAAGTCAATGCAACCTTTGGTCAACTGGTAGAAATCCCAACCTTCAGACAACAAATGAGGACAGGAATCTCAGATATCAGAAAAGACCAAGGCTGGAGAATCATAGAAGCCAACAATGCTCAAGAAGACTCAGATGAAGAAAGTGAAGACAATCGAAAAACATCAGCTTATACCACTTGTCAGATTGAGGACCAAGTCTTTGAGACCATCATTGATATGGGAGCTGGAGGATGTCTTATGTTGAGATTACAGGTTACAACTCAATATAGCGCACTTGATATAGATAATTTGTAGTGCAGTGGCGTTGGGGTAACATCATCAATAATCGTGTAAAAGTGCGTAACATTGGGTGATCAATAAAAATACTGCTCTTCTCTCCATCCTTCCTATTCCTCCTAAGTTCACAACAAAGGTTATGAGCCCTGGTTAGCGGATAATACACACCTCTTTAGTATATGCTACACTACAACATACAAAGATGTTAAATCCAGGAAGCCCAAGCTCAAGTGCTGTGATACCAAGCCTGGCAAGTAACACAAGTGGAATGGGTACCGGCATGGGTACCACAGTCCCTCCGGTGGTGGCTATGACGACAAGAAGAACAATTCCTGTCTTCAATAGTAAGGGTTACGCCATATGGGCATACCATATGAGGAACCTCTTGGAGGAATGTGGTCTAGAAAACTATTGGAAGCCACAGGCACAAATAATGAGATATGACCCAGCGAAGGATCACAAGGCATTGAGAGAGATCATGTTCACTCTATCGAATGAGCAAATGAAAATTGTTATGAATACTATGATGGCAAACAAAGCCTGGAAGACTCTACGCAATCACCATCAACAAGCATCCACATTCAACAGATTCCACCCGAAGAGACAATTATTTACTCTACAGATGAAGCCTAAGGAGAGCATTCAAGAATATGCCAACTGTGTCAACGATCTGACGAATCAGGTGAACTCGCTTTCTATACTAGCAGACCTCATCAGGGAGGAAGACAAGGTCCTGGCTCTTATATGAGGCCTCCCAGACACGTATAACGTGGTTCTATCTACTATGCGGGAATCCGATAAGCTTTTGGACTATAAGTATGTTATCACGAGCCTATTAAATGATGAATCGAGGCAGAACAATGGCACAAACAAAGAATATGATGAGAAAGCATTTATGGCATGCATGGTCAAGGCAAAGGAAAGCCAAGTAAAGGACGAGGTCAACGAGACAGTCAACATGCTAAGTTTGGCAGTAAGTGCTTCTACTGTGATAAGCCCAGACATCGCATCCAAGACTGCAATCTAAAGAAGAAAGAAAAGGGAGACCAATGTGGTCAGGCAAATGTTGTGGACACCAACAATCAGAGTGGTGATGGGATGTTTTTCACAGAGGCGGAGAGCTGCCAACATGCAAACATAAGCACGAGCACTAACATGTGCAGTGAAGAAGTTTGGCTCATGGATTCCGGTGCAACACAACATATGACAGCGCACTGCGAATGGTTCTCTATGTACGAGAAGTTCGAGCATCCCGTACCTATCAAACTAGGTGACAACAATGTGATCTACACTCAGGGCAAAGGAAATGTTGGTATACACCTGCATGGAAAGGTCAAAGAACTCTCAGGCACTTTTGCAGACATACTATACACTCCGGATATAGGTAAAAATCTCTTCTCAATAGGATGAATGATGGCCCGAGGAGACAAAGGAGTAAACATACACCCAAATGGAGTAACGGTAATCAATCTAAAGAACAATAAGGAATTAATGTATGTGTCGAAAAGAGGAAATCTTTATGCAATCAATGGCATGCCGAATGGTACATTGGCACACTCCGCAATGACAAACGACACCTGGCATATATGGCATGAATGGTTAGGACACATCGGCCAGACAAGCTTAGAATGGATGATGAGGAATAGCTTGGTGAAAGGATTGCCGAACTGTACATCTCCGAATTTCTTTTGTAATGACTGCACAGCGAATAAGGCTTCTCGAAGGTCTTTTCAGGAACAGACGAAACGAGTGAGTGGCATACTCAATCTTATACATACAGACATCTGCAGTCCCATGCATACATCATCACATTTCGGGAAGAAGTATTTCATTACCTTCATAGATGACTACACTCGTAAGGCTCATATATACTTCCTCTTAGCAAAGAGTGAAGCATTCGAAAAATTCAAAGAATTCAAGGTGAGCGTGGAGAATGATACAAAACATCGGATAGGGATACTACGCTCAGATAATGGAACAGAATACGTAAACAAGTCCTTTAAACAAATCTTAAAAGAGCATGAAATATGACATACTAGAACAGCTCCCTATACTCCACAACAAAATGGCATGGCAGAATGGTTCAATTGAATGATCATCAAGATGGCCCAAATGATAATGAATGCAGTTGGTTTGCCACAATCCTTCTGGGCCGAAGCATTGAACATGGCAGTATACATACGCAATTGATGCATTTCTTGAGCCTTAAGTAAAGAAAGTGATGTACAGTCTAAGGATGATAACCTTACACCTGAAGAACTGTGGAGCGGATCCAAGCCCGACATCTTGCACTTACAGACATTCGGAAGCAAGGCTTACATATTGGATAAAGATGGAAATAGAGGAAAATTCGAGCCTAAAGCAGATAAGCATATATTCCTTGGATACGATGGATCAGCATATAGGTTGTGGAACACGCAAAAGCACAGTATAGTCATCTCTCATGATATTCAGTTCAAAGAGAAAGTAAAGGAAATTTGCGTGGAAATTCCTATACCTGTAACCAATCCAACAGTGAGTGGAATTACACCAATGGCGAGTGGAACTATACCAATAGTGAGCACGAAAACTACACCAACAATTCCGGCAACAATGGTACAACCTATGCCAACGAGATCAATGGTGCAAGTACCTATGAGACCCCCTGAACCGAGAATTACGGAGATTGCGGATGATAACGAAGAAGAAGACATTTCTCCAAAGGGCAAGAAAAAGTACAAGTCTGGGATTGACAACGAAGTCCAAGCAGATTTGGGAAATTACTGGGACCCACCCAAGTTATCTCATCACAAACAATATCATGTGAACTATGCCTGTAAATGTGCTTACATAGCAGTGACTGGTGAACCGGCAAACTATGACGAAGCCATTCATTCGAATGATAAAAAGGAGTGGAAAAAGGCTATGGACGAGGAGTATAATTCACTTATCGAGAACAATACATGGGACTTAGTCCCTCTTCCGGCAAATCAACAAGCCATAGGATCCCGATGGGTGTATAAAATCAAGCATGATAGCAATGGCGGCATAGAGCGATACAAGGCCCAATTTGTGACAAAGGGGTATTCACAAGACTTTGGAGTTGACTATGACAAGACCTTTTCCCCAGTATTTAAGCTTACTTCACTTAGAATACTTCTTGCGATCGGAGCCAAATATGACTACGAGATACATCAAATGGACATTAAGACAGCCTTTCTAAATGAAGATATGGATACCGAACTATACGTTCTTCAACCACAAGGATACGAACTCTATGACAATGAGAAGGAGTTAGTATACAGACTACGCAAAGGCCTCTACGGCATAAAACAGGCGGCGAGGCTATGGAATCAAAAGATAGACGATTATCTCATAGAAGAGAATGGGTTCAAGTGATGCAAAGCAGACCCATGCATATACACTTGTCATACATCCTCAGGAATGGTGTATCTGAGAATTTGGGTTGATGATATCATTCTGGTCAGAATGACAAATGAGATTAACGAAGTAAAGGCGGCACTATGCAAGAAGTTCAAGATGACAGATTTGGGTGACGTGTCTTTCCTTTTGGGGATATCCATCATATATGACAGGAGCATGCGTACTATACACCTAAGCCAAAGTGATTCGGCATGAGCAAGTGCAAGCCAGTCGGAACATCGATGGAGATGTCTGTGAGACTAAAGAAGTCTGATACACCTGACAAGAATGACAAAGACATTCCCTATCGACAAGTGGTAGGATCCCTTATGTATCTGATGCTTGGGACGAGACCCGACCTATCATACGCAATCAACAAAGTGGCGCAATACGCGTCGTGCTACGACAACTCACATTGGACTGCAATCAAGCACATATTCAGGTACATTAAAGGCACAAAGAGCTATATGCTCAATCTGGGTGATAAAGGAGTAAGTGGGAGTACCGTTACGGTAAGCCTTTCCGGTGCATGTGACACTGATTGGGCTGGAGACTTGGATGACAGAAGGTCTATGACAGGATACTTCTTCTATCTCGATGATGGTAGAGCCATTTCATGGCAAACTTGTAAGCAATTATCAGTGGCGATGTCATCTATACAAGCGAAATATCAAGCATTGTCAATAGCGACGAAGGAGGCCATCTGGCTTCGTGAACTACTAAAGGATCTGGGATTCACTCAAGGATCTACGACTATATGACAGGACAACCAATCCACCATTGCTTTGGCAAAGAACCCTATACATTATACAAGGACTAAGCATATCAATATACAGCACTATTACATATGAGAGTGTATTGAAAACGAGGCTATATGCCTGCTATACATCCCTACAGAGCAAATGGTGGCAGATTCGCTAACGAAGGCCCTTCCAAAGGCAAAGTTCGATTTTTGCATGCAAGGAATGGGTATAATGATGAGCAGTGAGCAAATTACGGCGAAATGACAGGTAGAATGAGTGTTACGGCAAATATTTGTGATGGAAACCTATAACATTGCTCAGGATTTCCATTTTTCACTACTTCTTTTACCTATTTTCATACTTATAAGTGGGGAATTTCGACCTTTTTAGGTCATCTAGACAGTATCCCATTAGTAATGTTTTGTTTTGCTTAGCTTAGCTTGGCTTTATCTCGTTGAGCAGGAGTGTTGAGATTACAGGTTACAACTCAATATAGCGCACTTGATATAGATAATTTGTGGTGCAGTGGCATTGGGGTGACATCATCAATAATCATGTAAAAGCGCGTAACATTGGGTGATTAATAAAAACACCACTCTTCTCTCCATCCTTCCTATTCCTCCTAAGTTCACAACATCTTATCACCAAAAAAGCAGTAGACTGCCTAGGTTGGGAAATAGAAGAAGCAACCAAACTGGTATTTATCACAGCTGATAGAACACGAGCAACATCCTTGGGAAAGATCTGGGATGTCCCAATCAAGTTCAGAGAAGCCACCATCCCAGTAGATGTTATTATCACCAATGCAACCAACTATGATATTCTTATTGGCAACTAATGGCTTTACAAAGCCAAGGTGATGATTGATCTCAGTGCTCAGAAAATGCAGATTGTCTATTGGAGTAGAAAGATCAGAATTCCCATCAATGTCCACAAAGGAGTTTGTCCTGAGATAAAGGAAGAACAGGAAGAAGAAGCCTATATAGTCACTATAAGGAAAGGAAAATGCAAGCAGCTGACAGATGAAGAATGGTATACAAGAATTACAGATAGATATACCCCACAAGGAAGGTGCCCCCATAGCGAAGGAATGTACTATGCCCAATACCTGGACCGCTGCTACTCCTGCATCATCGAGATAAAGAAGATTACCAACAGGCCAAAGAAGAACCTGGAGGACCTGAAGATGGACCACCAGAGCTATTAAATGATAGTGATAATGAGGAGGAAGATATTACAGTCAAGATATGAAGGATCTACCCAGATGCAGTCATGCCACAGTATAAATCAGAGAATGCAGCAGGAATGGATCTGTCTACTACCATATATACTATACTTGAACCACAAACCACAACCATTCTTGGAATAGGAATTGAAGTAACCATTCCACCAAACCATGTCGGGATCCTCAAGATAAGAAGTAGCTTGGCAAAAAGCAAAATATCCATAGAAGGAGGAGTCATTGATTCAGATTACATAGGAGAAATCCTCCTTCTTGCCAGAAACCACAACCCATCAATTTCATTCAAAGTAAGGAAGAAGGATCAGCTAGCACAGATACTCATCCTATCTGTTCTTAATCTAAAGATTAAGGAAGTCACAAATATCAGGCAAACTGAGTGAGGAAGAGCTGGATTTGGCTCTACAGGAAGAGAAGTCCTTGCAGTAACCAAGATTACTGAACTAGATCACAGGAGAGAAGAAATCCAGAATAAACATACATATATAATCAGAAGAAACTTTCCCCTCAGAAAAGAATTATCAGACCTCTTGCACACATTTGAAGATATACTGGCCACAGACTTCAAGGACATCAAGATGAAGGAGCCCTTATTTTATCATGATGTCAACATAGGAGATGCAAAGCCAATCTATCAGAAGGCCCGCCCCATTCCACCAGCATATAGAGAATGGCTCAAGATGAAAATCAAGGAGATGAAGGAATCTGGTATCATCAAAGAAGCCAGCAGTCTCTGGTTATCACCTATTGTCCTAGCACCAAAGAAAGGAAGCCAACCAGGAGAATTCACACCAAGGCTGTGCACAGACTACCAAAGACTCAATGAGGTCACAGAAAAGAACAGATAGCCATTACCCAACATTGGCAATATCCTCATCATGCTGGGGAATAAAGCATGATTCTACACCACTCTTGATCTGTTCTCAGGATTCTATCAGATGGGCCTTACATCTGAAGCTAGCAAAAGATCAGCTTTCATCACTCCTGATGGAACTTATGTCTATCTTTGCATGCCCTTTGGAATGTGCAATGCACCAGCAAGCTTCCAGCAGATGATGAATAGCATCTTTAGAGATATTATGGAAAAATAAATGATGGTATATATGGATGATGTGATCATCTTCAGTCAGACAGCCAAGGAATACCTGGAATACATCAAGGAAATCCTTAGAAGGCTCCGCAAACATGGCCTCTACATCAAGCCTAAGAAATGCAAATTTGAAGAAGAAGAAATTACATACCTCAGACACATCATCAATCACGGAGAAACACATACTGACCCTGCAAAGATTAAGACAGTAGTAGCATACCTAGTATCCACTAGCATCACTGAAGCTCAGGCCTTTATGGGTCTTGCATCCTACTACAGAAGATTCATTTGAAGATTCTCTCACATTGCCAGTCTCATTTATGATCTATTCAGAAAAGAGGTCAAATTCCAATAGATACAACAGCAGCAACTGGCCTTCAATGAACTTAAGATCAGATTGACACAGGCTCTAATCTTGAGAAGACCTGACTGGACTCAAGAGTTCATCCTGCAGATGGATGCCAGTGCAATGGGACTTGGAGCTGTCCTCACCCAGAAGAAGAATGGAGCCGAATACATAGTGGTCTATCTCAGCCAAGGTACTCATGGGGCAGAGCAATCCTACGAATCTTACAAACTAGAATATCTTGCAGTCATTTGGACTATAGAAAAATTCCACTACTACTTAGCTGGAAGATACTTCACTATCCAGATGGACCACTCAGCACTCACCTAGTTGCTCACCACCAGTGAATTAAAAGGAATCTATGCCTGATGGATTATGAAGCTATAAGCATACAATGCCACAATTACCCACTGCCCTGAAAGAACTAATACCAATGCCGACACCCTCTCACAGATGCCCCAAAGGACCCAACTCCCATATAATCATCATGAATAAGGAGCTGTACTATGGAATCATCAGCTACTTGGGGCAGTGAAAGATGTCCCTGCATCTGAAAGAATAGACAAAAACAATTATTAATCAGACATGGAAACAATTCGAAACTGATGGAGAAATACTTAAGAAAGGACAGCAATTAGTCATCTCTGAGTACTGGAAAAACCAAGTAATAAAGGAAGTACATGAGCAAGGCCATGTAAGAGGAACAAATATATATGACAAAGCAAAAAGGACTATGTGGTGGCCAGGAATGGAAGAAGACATCAGGCGATTTGTCAGAACCTGTGACAAATGCCAGAAACAGAAACAAGACCAACAGAATCAAGCCTCTGGATCAGCAGACATTGAACCAACACCATTTACCCATATTGTAATGGATGTCATTGGCCCTCTACCCCTGACATTGATAGGCAACCGATATGTTATTGTAATTGTAGACCTATTCACAAAATGGATAGAGGCCGGACCCCTCAAAGAAGTCAATGCACAGTCAATTGCTGATTTCCTTCACAGGGAAATCATCTGCTGATTCAAGACCCCAAAGCAAGTCACCACTGATAGAGAAATAGAATTCATTAATCAGTTCCATGAGATACTTTATAAGAAGTATAAGATCCAACATATCAAGACTATAGCTTATCACCCACAAGGAAATGGACAAGCAGAACGAATCAATAAGACCCTCAAGAATGTCATTGCCAAGATCTGTGATGAATATGGAAACTGGGACCACTATCTTCCAATAGCATTATCCACTCTGTGGAATATATGATCACAAAGTACTCATTTTATACCACAAGAAATGCTATTTGGCAAAGAAAGTTCTAGTGAAAATTTGTCAGTAAGTAATGATGCAATTTGGAAACATATAGATATAGAGATATAGAGATTGCATCAAATTAGGAAAAAGACAGAAGATTACATCATCAAGGCATAGATACTACAGTGGAATAATGTGGAAAAAACTTACAAGCCCTTGGAGATTATTAAGATAGAAGATAAAGTCCTGATATATCGGAATATGGTAGAAGCTTCTTGGTCAAGAAAACTGGAGCCTAAATGGGAAGAACCTTACCTGGTGCAAGATATAAAAGAGACTACTTTCCGACTACAAAAACCCACAGGCACAATCATTCCCACTACCATCCATAGAAACTGACTCAAGAAGTACTATGGCAACTCAATGAAGTATAGCCACAGCCCTCAAGATTACTAGTGCTGCCCAAAGAGCCATAGAAAGATAGTGGTGCTTGACCGAACCACCCACGATGGAGGAATCCTTTGACAGCATTCAGAGTATAGTGAATACACACTTGTCACGAATCTCACACTTCAAGGCTTACCAGAGTAGAACTGAGTTCCAGGAGTACTTCAAGCTGGGACAATTACTGAACTCAAAGCCAGAAATGGATAAGGAAGATTGGATTCAGGAGTGCCAGCTCTCTCACACTCAGATCCAGATTGCCACAAAGATATACCAACTATTCAAAGACAATGAACAAGTCCTAGCCCAGTTCTGAGGAGTACTACCAGAAGATTTTGGCCATGTTAGAAGACAACATTGGGAGAATGTATTAGTGCAGATTGCACAGTACAAGGAGATTCAGATAGTAGAAGTATGAGAGTTTGAGTGAATAGGATGTTTCAGGAATGAATCATCTATTCAGGAGGAAGTTGTGATGATTGATCTGAAATAGTAGCAAAAATCAGGGAAATAGACATTTGATCGTGGTACCCAAACCAATTCCTAATATAGTATAGCAGTCATTTAACAACTGTCGAAATTCAACAAATATTAATTTTCGACAATTGTTGAAATTTTACAGATATCAAGGATTAATAGTTATGAAAACTGACTCACAGAAAATGTAGTCATAACTTAGTCACCTCATAGTTAGCAAACTTGTATAAATAACCCAGTATCTTCGAGTGAATAAACCTCAGATTGAAAGTATTAGTATAAAGAACAAGTATACTGATAAAGGACCTTCAGATTACCTCTTTGACACATTTGGCCTTATAGAACTACTGACTCTGAGAGTCAAGAAGACAAAAATTCAAGATAAAGAAATCTGACATACTTGCTAAGTTCAGCATCCACTATATTACAATAAAAATCAAAATCAAATCTTGAAAATATAATTCAGATTATTTAAGAATATAATTTTTAGGACAATTAGAAAAACTCTATTACTATCAAATTATATATTAGTATA
>RQIL01010398.1:0-11659 GCA_003951145.1 Jimgerdemannia lactiflua | reverse complement strand
GTCACTGTTTGTGCAACTAACTAACTAGATCAAATTTGGCTAATAGAACCATCACTGTTTAATCTGAAGTTTAGTGTAACAGGGATTATGTCATCTTCTTCTTCTTCCTCATTTTCTTCAGGGTGTCTGGCCAAATCATTTTCTGCAACTTCCAACAGTGAGCTGACTTCAGTTGGAAGTTCTGAAAGTATTGAGGAGGAGGTGTCTGCATGTCTTTCCAGGAGGTTGTTGAAGTCCTCTTCCCACAAAACAAATGGGTCGCTGCTATTTCCTTGGTCTTGAGGAGTGATGTCAGTGGTGATGATGTCACCACTGATGATGTCATCATCAGTGAAAGGTGCAGAGTACTCTTGCTGCTCTTGTGGTCTCCAGTCTATGAGGTTTTCTTCCACAAAATATGGAACATCTGTGGGGTTCTGTGGGGCATGGATCCTCAGAGGGGGGCCTTGGAACAGGGCAATTAATCCTCTGATAAACTGATCTGGATTGTCTTCAAGAAGGGGGTTCCAGAGGTCTTGTACTTCTTCACTCTTGACCGGAATGGTAGATTGGGCCTCTTCTGCTACCATCTCTTCTAAGTGGTCTACCCGGCAGCTTGACAGCTCTTGAATGTCTGAGGTCTTGACATACTGTAGATTTGGAATGGCCCAAGGAGCATGCCTGAAGATTTGATGGACTCTTCTAGCCAATTGCTGCTCATGTCTGTCCATGCATGTGGCGTCTGCAATTTCTTGATGGCTGGCTTCTATGAATTCTTGGCGGAGGTGGTGTCCCATCTCATACTCCTGCCACATGAGAAGGCATTGAGTGGCCATTGAGATCCTGGTTTCCATTTCGTGGCAGTTCAGAGTGTAGTGGTAGGGGTCCCTTGTGTAGAGGTTCAGACTGGGGATTCTTCTAGTGCGCAGTCTCATGGCCCTTCTGATGTCATTGAACATCTGTTCTTGAACTGAGGGACCTGGATGGCTCCTTGACCTTGCTGTTTGGCAGGTGATGGCAGGCATTTGTTTGTAGTAAGTCTTCTTGGTTGTGGATGCTGTTGTACCTCTTCTTGTTGCTCCCTTTTTATATTCTTGAAGATCTTCTCCTTTGGTCTGGGGGTAGGGTCACCTGATTGTCAGTAGTATACCACTGAAGTCATTATGAGTCATTATGAGTTTCTGATGAAGATCATCTCAAGATCAAGATGAGTCACGGATGAGTCACGTCATACACTTGGTGGCTTGCAAAGTAATAGCAGTCTTCAGGTTCTGATGTCAGCAGGTTCAAAAGGCATCTTCACAATATATTATTGAAGAAAAGATTGTATTTGCAAGAGTTGGGGTAGGGGAGCAAGTGAGTGAGGGTGTAGGATAGTCAGAACATATCTCTCTCTGGTAACTTTCACATTATACCAATTTCCACACATACTTTTGATATACTCTTTCAGAAAACTCTTAAAGTGATGACAACTAAGCAAGGTTCTGGCAAGCATACTGGTGTGGAAGATGGTCCAGTATTCAAATGATAGTATGGCAAGAGAGGGGTTAGTGTCACACCAGGGTTCTTTGGACCATTAATGAGAGGAGGTACAGGGGGAGGGCAGGAGTAAAGCAAGAAGGCAGAAGGCAGTCGGGCATTGAGTTTTGCAGTTGCAGTCAAGAATGGTAGAGGAGGACAGGATATTGAGGGGTAGAAGATAGTGGAGAAGGAGAAGAGGAAGTCAGGAGGTGCTAGAGGAGTACTTTCTAAGGGAGGAGAGGAGGGGACTAGAGGAGGTGTGACTGATATAGTGACTGAGACTGCTGATGGTAGTGTGATGGCCATTCTGGAAAGAAATCTTGATGTGATTACTGATAGTGGCAAGGGGAGCCAGGGGGGATTGGGGCTGGTGTATAGGAATAATCTGTTGGATGGTGTAATAGAACTGATAGTAGTCCCATTACTCAAGAAGTTGATCTCAGAATTCACAGTCACAGTAAGCTTCTGGGGCTTAGTAGTGATGGCAAAGATGGTCTTGGGGCTACTGAGGAAGTAGCTGATGGATGTGGTATCAGTAAAGTTCTTGAAGGGGCCGGAGTGGATTGATGTAGAATTTGTAGAGAAGAAATACCTGGTAGATACATTATTGAAGGGGATCACAGTGGGTAAGATTGTGGTTTTGATGTCAAGGTATCTGCACTGGAACCCTAGAGTGGTGCACCTGGTGGTCAAAAGGGTCTCTATGGTATTGGTGGAGGAGATGAGGGGGAGAGTCAGTGTGGTGATGAAGAAGTATAGAGATGTAGTCAATATCAGATTTCAGATGTAGGAGGGTATGACATTCAGAATAGGAGATGTGGAGGTGAGGCTGAGGATGGCAGGGAAGAAGGCAATAGAAAAGACAAGGACTGACTGAAAGCATTGAAGTGGGACCCAATTGAGTGCAAGGTATTGAGGGTGAGGGGGACTGAGGAGGTGGAAGAGGTTTTGCTGACTGCACTGTGGGAACTGAAAGGGGCTGTGGAGTAGAGGACAAAGGCTTGGAAGGCCTTTGAGGATACAATAGTGGTGGAGGAGATTGATGGCAGGAAGGTGCAAGTGGTTAAGAAGGCATGGAAGAGAGAGCAGGGGAGGTGCATATGGAAGGACCTACTGGTGAGCTTTAAGGAAAAGAAGGGTGTGGGGATAGTACCACTACCAGGGTTCATGAGTGGTCTGGAGGAGTCGCAGCATGCCCCCCAGCACAAGAAGATCATTGGGGAGGATGAGCCTGGATTGTTCATTGACTTATATGAGGGGGAGGAAGACTGGAGAGGCCTTGGACAGCAGCTTGGTGCAGGAGACTGGAAGTGAGGATGTTGTAATGAAGGAGACTCAGAGTGTGAGGTTTGGAGTTCCAGATATCAGACTTGGAGGGGTGGTAGTTGGGGTGGCTGGAGAGCAGTCTGGTAAAGGTGTAGAGGGGGAAGTTGAGAGTACTAGTGGGACTGGAGAGAGTAAGAGGCCCATGACTCCAGGCATTGGTCATGTTGGGAGGGCAGGGTGGTTGTTGGCTACATTTAATGATCTAGTGGTAGATAAACTTGCAGAGGTAGATTTCTGTGTCCTGGGGGGAGGTAGAGTGACAGTGTATCCTGGAAGGAGAGGGAGTATTGGACAAGTTGTTGATGGAGGTGCTGGTGATCATGCTAGAAAAGGAGGGGTATGAAGAGGATGTCAGGAGGGAAGCCAAGTTGAGAGAGGCAGCAGGGCAGGCAGTAGAATACTGCTGGGTGGCAAAGGATGGGGCTGAGCTGTGTTAGTCAGTCTGTGAGGACTATAGAGAAGAAGTAGAGGAGAAAGATGATGAGACTGCTCAGGAGGTGGTGGCTGCAATGGAAAAAGAGGAGATTAAGGAGGATGAGATAGAGGTTGAGCATCTCTTGGACCTGGCTAGGATGGACATCAAGCTGAAAATCTGAATGGACTGGGAAAGTTACACTATCTACAAATATTATTCCTTATGAAGGGTACAACTACTATTTTGTCCCTAAATGTTAATGGATTGCAGGGCATGGGGCAATATCATAACTTATTTGAATGGCTATAGAGATTAGAGACCAATCTCTTTCTTTTGCAGAATGTGAGGTATGAAGAGGAGGTGGACAAGCTGAACTGGACTATGGAATGGAGTGGAGTGGCAGAATAGCATGGAAGTGTTGGGATTTTGATTCACAAGGATAAGGAAGAGCTGGTGGACATTGGGGGATAGGGAAAACACCCATATGAGATATATAGAGGAGGTCTGGGTGGAACCCATTAGTAGTTGGATCATGTTACTGTCTGGTGGTCTGAGGTGAGAGAGTGGGCTGGTTGGAGAGGCTGCTTGAGGATGGATCACTGATGAAAGCTGGGGTGAATATCCTGGGAAAAGACTTCAATATGGTGAGGGATGCTACTCTGGATTAGTCTGATGAAGGAGTGGGAGTAGTTGGCTACAGTAGTGAGATGGGCAGGTGGGAGGAGATTGAGAGGCTGAGTGCTCTGGAAGATATGGGGAGGATCAAGTGGGGGGTGGATAAGGTCTTCACTCACTGGGTCAATAGACTGGGAATGAGGATTGATTGAGTGCTTTTGGCTGACTGCTGGGGAGAGGAAGTTTGGTGGGAGCTTAGAGTGGTCTGGTGTCTTTGGTCAGATTATTGGGGAGTGCTAGGGCAGGAGAACTTTGGGGGTAGTGAGAAGGGACCTGGACATTAGTGGCTCAATTGTGCTCTGCTAGTAGATGGGGATCTATGGGGGAGGTGGGAGGGGGAGATGATGACTAGTATTGCCAAATGAAGAGAAGAGGGGGCCCCAGTGAGATTCAGGTGAATGAAGCTGAAGAAAGTGGTGAGAATTTTCGGGTGAAGCTGGAAAGCAGAAAAGGAGGCTACAGCAGAAGAAGGGGCTGTGGACAATCTGATAGTTAGAATAACTACTCTTGCAGTAGTCAGCTCTGAAGGGACAAAGAGGGGAGGAGAAAGAGGTATAGTAGATAGTATAAGTGAGGATGGAGATTGAGTAACTGAAGAGAATCTGAAGAATGGAAGAGGAGGGTCATATGTGGTGTAAATTGGAAAGTGGGGGCCTTTGCAGATAATATAGTGGTGGGCTTAGATACTACTGTTGATGTGGCAGAGCTCAAGGAGGCTGTAGGGTGGTATGAACAGTGCTCTGGACAGAAACTGAACTGGCACAAGTGCAAAACATTGGTCTTGGGGAATGGATTGGTTAGAGGAGACATTATCAGTACTATTGTTCCCCCTGGGGAAGCAATGTGGTACTTAGGAATTTTTCTCTCAGTGTATGGATCAGTCCTACCTATGGCTTGGTGAGAGGCCAAAGTGGAAGTTTGGAGAAATGTACTGAGGAGCTGGAGAGGGTGGCATATCTCTCTGGCTGGTAGGGTGACTATATTGAACATTTAATGGATGCTGAAGCTGTGGTACCTGGCATACTACTTGGACTTTCTAGCATGAGTGGTCAAGAAGCTGTTGCAGCTGGCAAGGGAGTGGATCTGGGCAGGCTGCAGCAGTCAGACCTGTGGGCCTCGATTGCGTCACCACATCAGCTCCTGGTTCCAGCTGGGTACAGCCCCACCCCCTGCCGACCAATCAGAAGGCCCCACTGAATCAGCACCCGCCACACCCCGATAGCTGTCACCAGTCTAGCACCCTACTGGTCCACTGTTATCACCCTTCCGCCTATCTGTGATGATCATCTCCCCTCCCACCCGACTCCACCCAGAAAGCAGTCACCTACGCCAGAATCACGCTGGCCAGGAAGCTCACCAAGACTCAGAGGGCCCCACCACAGGCACCGAAAACCTGCAGGTAACCTACACTGGCACTTGGTGCCCCTGGTCGGCCGACTCCCTACGCAGCCCATGACACACTGAGACGACACCTTGTTGATGACAACAAAGGGAGAAAAGTGCCGCGCCAAGACGGGTACACCCCCGACGCAGCCGGAGGCACCAGAACTGTGAAAATGTGGAGAAAACACCAATCCAACACCGAAAGAGGGGCAACTCATCACCATTGCCTTCCTCCCACTGCCCTGCAACAAGTACAGCAAACCGTACCGAGGTAGAGGGGGTTGTGAGTTGGGAAAAGGGGACTTGGCTGGTTGCCCGCCATACCTTGTGACCGGTATGGTAGCAGAGAAAGGAGCAGATCTGCTCCATCCTTAGATACCCAACAGTCTTCCACAACTCGCCCAGCCTCCTCCCTCAACTCAGCCTCCCTCTTCACATCCACCTCATACCCCTCTTCTACCAACAAGATTGCCATCACCTCTGTCAGCAGTTTGTCCACCACCCCTTCTCCTGCCAGAATTCCCTGCCACTCCACCCCCCCCAGGACCCTAAAGTCCACCTCTGCAAGCATGTCTGCCGCCAGATCATTGAGAGTGGCCAGCAGCCATCCTGCTCCCCCAATACACCCAACACCAGGGGTCATGGGCATCTTGTGTTCCTTATGTCCACCATCATGTTCAGTGACCTTACCCTCAACTCCACTGGGGTGTGTTCCCTCCACCCCCACCACCAGTCCTCTAAGCATGACGTCTGGGACACCAAAACTCACTTACTGTGTCCCCTTCATCACCACATCCTCTCTTTCTATCTCATGCCACAGGGTACCATGTGAGGACACCCCTGTTCCTGGCTGGTCCCCCTCCTCCTCATCCAGGTCAATGAAGAACTCCAGTTCATCCTTGCCAATAATCTTCTTCTGCCGAGGGGCATGCTGTGATGCCTCAAGCCCCCCAGGACCACCAGTGAACCCTGGCGGGGGCACCATCCCTGTACCTGACTTCTCCTTAAGGCTCGCCAGTAGGTCTCTCTGCACCTGCCTCCCCTACTCCCTCTCCCATGCCTTCTTATCCACTTGCACCTTCCTGCCATTTATCTCCTCCACTACTGTCACACCCTCAAAGGCCTCCCAGGCCTTTGCCCTCTGCTCCACAGCCCCTTCTAGCTCCCACAGGGCCATCAATAGGTCCTCTTCCTCTTCCTCAGTCCCTCTCACCCTCAATACCTTGCACTCAACTGGGCCCCACTTCATGACCCTTGGCCAATCTCTCACTTTCCCTGTTGTCTCCCTACCGGCCATCCTCAGTCTCACCTCCACATCTCCTGTCCTGAATGACGTCCCCTTCCACATCTGAAAGCCAATATCCACAACATCTCCATCCTCCTTCATCACCTCACTGACCCTGCTCCTAGTCTCCTCCACTGATACTGTAGGGACCCCCTTGACCACCAGGTGCACCACCCTCAGGTCCCAGTGCAAGCACCTTGACATCGGCACTGCCACCTTGCCCACATTGATCCCCTTCACCAGAGCCTCCACCAGGTGCTTCTCCTCAACAAATCCAACCTCAACTCCATCCAGTCCATTCAGGAACTTCACTGATGCCACATCCACCAGCTGCTTCCCCAGGAGTCCTAAAACCATCTTTGCTGTCACCGCCAGGCCCCGGAAGCTCACTGTGACTGCAAATTCGGAGATCAGCTTCTTGAGTAATGGTACCACCACCAGGCCCATCACACCATCTGAGAGATCGCCCTTGTGCACCGGCCCTGATCCCCCCTGGCTCCCTTTGTCCTCATCAGTAGTTACATCTGGATTTTTTTCCAGATTAGCTGTCACACTACCATCAGCAGCCCACCTACTATGCCAGTCACACCTCCCCCAGCCCCCACCTTCCCTCCTCCAGAGAGTGCACCTCCAGAACTTCCCGACTTCCCCTTCTTCTTCCCCACTGTCTTCCATTCCTCAGTCACTCCTTCTCCTCCTCCACCCTTAACTGCTGCTGCGATACTCACTGCGCCACCACCTCCAGCCCTCTTGCTTGACTCCTGCCCCCCTCCCACTCCTCCACCTGTTGACAGTCCAAAGAACCCTGGCCCTAGCCCCATCCCTCCCTTGCCATACTGCCATTTGAAGGCTGACCCATCCCCCACACCAGTATGCTTGCCCATGTCTTGCTTGGTCGCTATCACCTTAAGAGGTTTCTCAATAAAATGATGAAAAAGTGTGTCAAAAGTGTGTGTGGGAATTTGTGTAACATGAAAGTTACCAGAGAGAGATGGTGTATCCAAGGATCTCCCCGACATCCCCACCTTCATCTCTAGTTTACTCGCCTACTTCAGCATCATCCATAATACTCACCCAGGTCTGACTGAACCCACATCATTCCTCTCTTACACTATTGACTTTGTCTCTCATGCAAGAACATCGCTCTGGCATATCCTCCTTGACTATTACATTGCCTTCCACAACAAACACATCACCGAAGTCACCCATGAGGGCATCTTGATGCAATTGGGCTAAATGTGACCCCGATTTATTCATATCCCTGAGTCTCCATCAGAAGCCGCTGGTACCTGTTTCTACTGCAGCTTCATTTTCCAAAGCATCATCTCACTTGTACTAGATCTCTCACTTGACTTGCACTAATCGCAGCCCCAGTCCCTCCAAAATCCCACTAGTGTGCCACAACTTCAATGGATCCCTCTTCAATGGCACCCCAATGTGAGATCCCACTGCCACTAGCATAAGTGCATCTACATACATGTATGCTTGAAATGCAGCCTTGACCACCCCTGGATGGACTGCTCTAACAATATCTCGAAATAACCCTAGAAACTTGCCCCAGACCACATGATACCCACCAGCAATATTACTCTCCAACTGGCTCCAAACACCATTCTCCATTGCCCCCTCTCCAAGCCCTTCAATGCTGCTTCCCCTGAAATCCAGGCTCGCTTCCCTCCACTCACTACTGCCCTTCAGCCATCTGCCTAGTCATGTGCCCTTGCTACATACCCAGACCAGGACCTTGCACATGCTGCCATAGATGCCATCTCTCGAGGTTTTCTCATGGGCTTCAATGGTACTCAATTTCATCATATCAGCCATAATCATCAATCTGCAATTGTGCATACTGAGGCAGTCTCCATGGACATCACTCGGGAGGTAGCAGTAGTTTGTATCTGTGGCCCATTCTCAACCCCGCCATTTCTCTTATTCTGCTCCTCACCCCTGGGCACAGTTGCCAAGAAGAATTCATTGTTCAAATGGTGACACATCTATGACCTCTCCTGGCCTCGACATGGCCCCTCTATCAATGCTGGTATTGATATGGACATGTTTTGCATTTCTTATATATGCTTCGAAGATGGATTAGACCTTATTTGGCACTTCGGCCGGGGCTGCCTACTATCTAAAGTCGACCTCGCCAATGCATTCCATCATATATGCATCCACCCCTCCAACTGGAAATTACTTGGATTCGAATGGCTGGGTCAATATTATTTTGACTGCTGCCTCCTGTTTGGCGCCAGCTCATCCCCATTCCTATTCAACATCTTCACCTTACTGCTCATATGGATTGCTCATCAACAAGGCCTCTGTTATCTCCTCTATTATGTAGATGATTTTATCCTTGCTTCACTATCTGGCGACCTTCCTCTCACCTCTTCCAACCTCTCTCAGTCCCTTCAACTCTGCCACCACCTTGGATGGTCAATGCAGCCACAGAAAATCATTGGCCTTTCGATGTATATCATCTTCCTAGGTATCAAATTAGATATAGATGCCATGAAGGCCTGCCTCCCAGCTGGGAAACTCACTGGTATTCTAGATAAGCTCCACTGCTGGCCCCCCCGATACTCTTGCTTTCAACCACAGCTTCAATCCCTCATTAGGTCATTGAGCTTTATCTGCAAAATCATTCTGCCATCCCACTTGATGATGAATTTCAGGCTAATATTCAATAGTGGCTCACATTTCTACCATGCTGGAATGGCATTTTGGTTTTTCACTCTGTGGACTGGACAGCCACTCTGGATGCTCATGTATAGATAGATGCTAGTGGCGACATAGTTCTGGGCACCTACTTTGAAGGAGAATAGTTTACCTCCCCCTGGTCCTCCACAATGCAACACCTCGACATTCAATTAAAGAATTATACACAGTCGTTCTGGCCACTACTATGTGGAGCCCGCATTGGACTTTCTGTTGCATCCTACTCCACATTAATAATCAGGCCATCCTTCACATCATTAACTCTGGCACCACTACTAATCCCGCCCTACTCGAACTGCTACGCCACATCTCTCTACTGATGGCTCAATACATCTTCCATTTCCATGCGACCTATGTCTCATCTCAAGACAATGACATCACTGATGACCTCTCACATGCCAATATGGCTCATTTCAGCTCTCTTGTCCCCTCTGCGCAGTTACTCCCCATACTGATAGGCTCTACTGACACTCCTGCCTACCACTCCTCATGGTCTTCTTCCTTCAGTTAGGACTGGTTAGTTTGACATGCTGATCATATTCATCCAGTCAGCGTAGCCTCCTCCAATTCTGCACCCTTCATACCCCAACTAACTATTCCATACTCCCTGCATCCAAGCTGGTGTTGATGCATTGGGTCTGCTCGCTGGCCCTTCATTGCCTTGTACTGACCACCATCAAGAAGTACCTCTCTGCCATTCATTCTCTTCACATCAACTCTGGCCTGCCTGACCAACTAGTGGGGCTTCAACAACTGCCCAGGGTCCTTTGCAGCATCAAACAGTGGCTAGGCACTCAATCCACATGACCTGGACTCCCTTTCACATCTGACTGCCTCTGCCGCCTACTCCCATACCTCCAACTGAATAGTAAGCCTCTGACCTCATGTTCATGGCCACTATCATGCTCACTTACTTTTGTTTCTCCTGGTCTGGGGAAATTACTTGGGACCACCCCTTTGACCCCACAGTGCATGAATCCTGGGATTGCATGTCCTTCCATCTCTCTCTTGCCCTCCCCTCCCACATTATCCTCACTCTTCCCTCTTCTAAGACTGATCCTTTCTGTCATGGCATCTTGATCCACATCCCATGAGCACCCCCCGGCATTCCCTGTGCCATCACCCTGCTCTGCTGGCTATTTCTTTCCTCTCTGGCACCCAATACTGCCCCGCTCTTTTCCCTGCCCAACTGGCAGGGAATCTCCCAGCATTGGCTAGTGGACCATTTGTGATCCCTGTTATCTCATATTAGTCTTAATCCTCACCTTTATACTGGACATAGCTTTCGGATAGGTGCTGCATCTGATGCCACAGTGGCAGGTCTGGTTGATTATGAAATTCAAATCTTGGGCTGTTGGTCAAGTGATGCCTTCTGCTCCTATATTCATATACCATTTCATGCATTCTTTATCTTTGTTCTGCTGCCATCCCTGATGCTTGTCTTAATCCCTAATTTACCCTGACTGCTCGCCAGTCTGACTGCTCATCGACCCAATGACCGCTCATCATCCTACCCCACTTCACCGCCCACACCCATTCCTATCAACTGCTTGTTGTCCTACCCTGCTGTGCCACCTGTGCCCATTTTTATCAACTGCTCATTGACCTCTCCACCCCACTCAACCTCCCGAATACTCGTTGACCCCACGATCACTCATCATCCTACTCTGCTGCACTGCCCATGCCTGTTCTAATGGACTGCCTACCACTCTACCATTTTCCCCTCCTCTCTTGAGTTCCTTACATTCCCTCTGCTCTCCCTTATCTCTCTTGTGGCATCTTGCATTTTTCTTCATTTGGGACATTTATTTGGGCTGGATTTTATAGCCCTTTCACTTTTCGTACCCTTTCCTTTTTTGGACTTCCCAAATAAGACATATACATATATTAAATATATATATTTCAGGTTTAAACATTGATTGCATAGTAACATTGAATAGGTAATATCAATCGAGTTTATGTATCAATGGATATACATCAATTAGTTACTTGCAGTTACAGATTAGGAGTGGGCGGAGAGGTTTTACATTGCGTATATGCTGGTTCTAGACATTTAGCACCAAAGACATTTTGTGCCACTATACAATTTTTGTATGCTAGATAGACATATGCTGCTTACACAGTGGCCACTCAGTGGAACAACTCAGTTATCTGCTTTAACACTTATTCACTCTACCACTCATCTCTCATTTTTCCCTGCCCCCCATCTCCCTCTTTGGTTTTCTTTTTTTCCTGCCAGGCTGGGCTGGATTTTTTAGTCCTTTCCCTTTTCATACCCTTTCCTTTTTTGGACTTCCCAAATAAGATATATATATATATTACATATATATATTTCGGGTTTAAACATTGATCATATAGAAACA
>RQIL01010387.1:0-11663 GCA_003951145.1 Jimgerdemannia lactiflua | reverse complement strand
TTTTCTCTATAGGCCGTAGCCTCATTTATTACCTGACACCTATCTAACCTCCTCCTAAGTGTTGCAATCCAATCTTTAGGATCAATTGGCTTTTGGCAGGCATATCTCTCAAAGTGTTGTAGGCAGCTTGTCTTTTGCTTTTGGTTTCAATTTCAGAACTGAGGTTTATTCACTCTTGTCTCTAGGGTATTTTATACATTGTGGTTGCTACCTTGGTTGCTATCTGACTAATTATAGATTGCTATTTATGGTGTGTTTGGGGTGACAGCCACTGTCAGGGTGTCAGCCACTGTCAGGGTGACAGCCACTGTTAGGGATTTTCCCTATTTAGCTATCTGGTTATTTATACAGTTTTCTATAGCAAATAGTTGCTAGGCTGATTACTATGCTATGCTAATTTTCATGTCATCTGACTTGTTTGTATCATCTGGCAATAATTCAGTTGGTACATTTTTGTGATTTGTCACATCAGCCCCCACTAAAGGATGGTCTGTCCCAGAATATCCTTTAGTCATCATTCCAGTAGGCATAAGCATCTTCAGCATCTATGCCCATACCATCATCTTCTTCTATATCTGGGTCACTCCATTCAAGTTCTGGTTCTTCATGTTCTTTGGGAAATAAGATGTCAAGTTGTTGAAGGATACTCTGAAAGGTGGTTTCATTCATCTGGTAGATGTCATTGAGGCTAAGATGAGACTGCACCAGGGCTCCAACATTTCATTTGTATAGGGTATAGATTTGTTTGGCAGTTCTTACTTCTCTGAGGGTGATTCTGACTGGGCTCCTGATGTAAGGTTGGTCTGTTAACAATTGTATGATATTGTAGAAGGCCTGCAGATGGTAGATCTGAAGCAATCTCTGGGTGATAGTGAGATTCTCTTGATGCTTCTGGATCAATTGTATTGGAGTTTCTTCAAGTTGGTGGAACTGGGGCAAGGGAATTGGCAGGGCCTGGAAAGAACTGAGGATGAGGGTTTGGAGGCATTGATCTATCCTCTGAGTCATGGTTTGTGCAGGTATATCTTAAGGTGGTTGATGTGAACTAGAGTTCTCAAGACATGTCCATCCATGCTTCTTATATAGAGACTGGTTTCTCTGATGTTGTGTACAAGGTATAGTCCTTCCCATTTCAGTTCTAATTTAGTGGCAAAATTTGTTTTAATCATGCTTCTCCAAACTAGGACTTGATCTCTAATCTTGATCTTCTGATACTTCTACTTTTGGTCATAGTACTTCTTTTGTCTTTCCTGGGCCTTGATAATCTGGTTTCGGGCATCTTTTCGCAGCTGATCTCCTTTTTCAAGAAGCTTTCTGAGGTTCTTATGGTCAGCAGTTCTAGTCTTCTTAGCAAACATCATTTCAAAGGGCTTTTGTTTGGTTGAGGCAGCAGGGGTGTTACAGATTTCTAACAGGATTTCAGATAAGCAGAGATCTCAATTGGTAGGATCAACCTTGGAAAGTTCTTTCTTGATGGTCTGGTTCATTCTTTTGGTCATTCCATTGGTTTGCTAATGATAAGAGGTAGTCCTTTTCAGGTAGATCCCATGAATTCATGCATAACTTGAAATTATGTTGTTCACAAATTTAGTTCCTCACTCAGAGATAAGTTCTTCAGGGGGTCCATATTGGTGGGTGAGGTCATACAGATGTCCAACAATGGTCAGGACATCTGCAATCTCCATAGGGTATGCTTCAGGCCATTTGGTCAGATGTTCAACAAATACTAGGATATATTTGTTTTGTTTTGGTGTTACTGGCAGGGGTCCAATTATGTCTACTCTCCTCTCCATCTTTGAAAGATGTGAATGGGTGGGGGAATCAGTTGTAGAGGGGCTTGATAGTTCTTCTTTCCTTGATACTTCTAGCAGGTGTCACATTTTCGAATGATATCTTGGACTTGTGTTCTAAGGTGGGGCCAGTGTTGATAATCTTTTCGAATCCTATCTTCTGTATTTGTCTGTCCTTGGTGGGCTTTCTGATGCTCTTGTTGGATGAGGTCTTCTTGCTCCTTGATGGTCATGGGAACTTCTTTGAGGGTGCAGTTCTGAGGTACACCCTTCCTTTGGTTCATTGGGTCATGTGGGAAAGAACATCAACATTGTTGTAAGTTCTTCCCACTTTGTGGATGATATTGATTTCATAATCTTGGAGGATAAGGATACATTGGGCAAGGATTCCAATGGGGTCTTTTCAGTATAGTAACCATTTGAGGGCTGCATGGTCTGTGATCAGGGTGAACTTTCTTCCAATGAGATAATGTTTGAAAAAAGTGACTGCCCATATGACTGCAAGGCATTCCAATTTGGTGCTCCCATAGTTGGTCTGCTGTTTGTTGGTGGCTCTGCTTGCATAAGCTATTACATGGTGCTGTTTGTCAGGTCCTTCTTGTGCAAGGATTGCTCCAAGGCCATTCTTGGATGCACCAGTGTACAGAATGAAAGGTTTCTGTAGATCTGGTCGGACTAGGATTGGTGCTGAGATCAGGCAGTGTTGTAGTTTTCGGAAGGCTTCTTCTTATTGTTCTTTTCATTGAAATGGCACTCCTTTCTTCAGGAAGGTTCAGATTGGGGCAGAGATTTCGGCAAATCCCTTGATAAATCTTCTGTAGTAAGATGCAAGCATCAGGAAGGATAGGGCTTCCTTTGGGGTCTTGGGGACAGAGAAATTGTTGACTTTTTTGATATTCGTGGGTTCTGCATGTGTTCCATCCTTAGAGACTATGAATCCAAGGAATTCAAGCTTCTGTTTGCCAAAGTAGCACTTCTTTGAGTTGAGTCTCAGGTGATTTTATCAGGTGAGTTTGAAAAACTCTTCAAGGTCTTGCAGGTGGTCTTCAAAATTTGCTGAGTAGATGTTGGAGTCATCCACATAGACAATCAGGCAGTAGTGGATGAGAGGGGCATATACTGAGTTCATCATTCACTGGAAGGTTGGGGGTACATTGCAGAGTCCAAAGGGCATTTGGAGGTACTCAAACAATTTTCCTAGAACAAGAAAAACTGTCTTTTGAATGTCTTTGGGGTCTATTGATATCTCATGGAATCCTGCAAATAGATCCATACTACTGAAGTATCTTGCATTTTGTAGCTGGTCCAGAAGGTCATCAATTCAGGGCAAGGGGTATGCATCTTTTTCAGTTACTATGTTGAGTTTCCTGAAGTCTACAACTAGTCTCCATCCTCCTTTCTTTGGTACAATAAGTATAGGGCTGGCCCCAGGGCTGGTAGAGGGTCGGATGACTCCATTGTTTAAGAGTTCCTGTATGTGTTCTTTTTCAAATGTCTTCAAGTGGTGGGGTATCCTGTATGGTTTCTGTCAGATGGGTGTTGCATTTTCTGTATTTATACTGTGGTGATATGATGGGTTGTATGGCAGGTTGCCATAGTCTGTGGTGAAGATGTTCCGATATTTATGAAGGAGTTTGGTCAATTGTTGTTGTTACTGAGGGGTCAATTCTTCAATGTTGGTGGAAGGCTTCACTTTCTCCTGGGTCACAGAGGGGCCTTTCCTTTCTTCTGTGACCTTTTGTCATTTCCTGTAAGTTTAATTTATAAACTTCTGTGTGCTTGGTTGACATAAGGTACAAGGTGTCAAATGATGGTTTCTTTTGGCAGCATGATGTTGTCCCAGCTTGAGATGATTGCTCAAGAGTGTACTGGATTCATCTTGTCAGGGAATGTGTATCCTTCTATATGCAGATTTCAGATTTCTTCATTGGGTTTGAAGAAGAGATTCCTGGGGTCTGCTGGTGCAAAGATTTCGATAGTGGTCTGCTCTCCTGGCTCAAGGATGAGGTTCTTGTGAAGCTTTACTGGTTGGCAGAAGACTTGCTGAAGGGCATCTGCTTTGAATTGGCTGACCTGAAGGAGTTGTACTTCCTTCTTGTCTGAGCTTCCAAATTCTTTTGTTTGTCTGGTTCCTTGAGTGAGCTTGGATAATTCCTATAGTTGAGGGGTCTTGTACTTGAGGAAGACTGCTTGAGTGATTTTGTCTCCTTTGTGGATTCGAATCTATTCACCACTTCTATTTTATAAGATGACCTTGATTTCGCCTGTGTATTCTGGGGCAATGGTTTCTCCATCAGTAGAGAGTCCTTCAAGGGCTAGTCCAGATCTTGAGATCAGCTGGATGTAAGTTCCTTTTGGTGATTGCATGGATATTAGTTCTGATGAGCTTTATACTTTTAGGGCCCATAGTAGTATCATAAAGACTGCTGAGATCATAGCCAACATCTTCTTGGTGTTCCTTTTTTGATGGAATTGCATTGGGATGAAGCAGGGTAAACTGTGCAATGTTCTTGCCAAGTATAGGCTGTCCATGGGCTGTGGCTCCTGTTGCTTCAGATCTCCAACCTTTAATGTCCAGGTGTGGCCATCTTGCTCCAGTAGAGGGGTCTCAAACATAATTGATTCCTCTTTTTCCAGTGGGGTCTAGGGCTTCCATGAAGTTGATGGCATCATCTATCCATCCTTGGTGAGTTGTATGGTAAATGAGAGCAAGGATATCTTCTCCTAGGTTATATATCTTGAGGACCTTTCTTGTGGGTCTCTTCTTTTTCTCCTTTCAAATTTGGGCCTGGTCATCTCCTCTTTTGAGTGTGTGCACAATCACATCCTTACTGAGATGGATCTTTTTGTATTGAAAAGGCCAATATCTAGGATGCTTTTCATGATAGCAATATCCCATGGCTTGGAAGTAGTACTTCTAAACAAATCGAATCAATTCGAATCAAATCGAATTTAGGGTCATTTGAATTGAATTGAATTGGGGATTTTACAATTTGAATTGAGTTCGAATTGAATTGAATTCAAATCAAATTGAGGTCCAATTTGAAACCTATTTTTAGAAATGTAATAACTTGATGAATACAAATCCAAATTTAATAATCATTAGCTTGTTAGATTCCTCTATATAAGAGAAATCTAATAAGCTAAAGATTCTTGAATTTGGATATGTATTTGTTGAGTTATTCAATTTCTAAAAATAGATTTCAAATCAGACTTCAAATCAAATTGGACCTCAATTTGAATTGATTTGAATTGAATTGAGCCTCAATTTGATTCAAAGTTTTCAAATCAAATCAAATTTAGGTCCAATTCGATTCAATTTGATTCATTGGGAGTACTACTTAGAAGTGCTTCTTTCTTTCTTTGATTTCTCCTAGCTTCAGGAATCTGCATTCATTCACATCATACTTTGGTTGGAGGGTAGAGAGAGGTTTCACTTCTGTCTGAGGGTAGAGTCCTACTCTAATTCTTCTTTTTGCAAGTGTGGTGAGTGATTCTTGGAATGAGATTCCTTCTGCAATGATTTTCAGAGATTCCTTTTTGATAGGCTGCCTGGACTGCTGGTCCACTATATTGCATTGATAGCAGTAGTTTCTGGGTGAGTGGAAAATGACTTGGTGGGGGTATCTGCCCATTCAGAAGGCTCTCTCTTGATGGGTTTCAGGCCTTGGAATGACTGGTTGTGAGCTGGGTCCAGCTTCTTCTTCACTCCAGGGGGTGCTGTCTTCTCCTTCTTGTGGTACCTAATTCAGATCATCCCATGAAACAATTGCAGAGAGCTCTTCATTTTCGAAAATGCCATCATCTTCTTCCTCTGGTTGGTCCCAAATTGCTTGTACTTCTGCTGCTTCAATTTCAGGATTGGGCATGACTTGTGTATGGCTTTTTAATGGAGTGTTGTGAAGGCATTTCTTCTTCTTTCTCCTGTATTCAGGGCATGTAGTACCAGGACTCTTTCAAATTCCCACATGTCTGGATGAGTGTTCTTCACATTTCTATCTTTGAAGACATTTGATACATCCTCTGGATTCTGCAGCAATGGCTTCGATTGTGATAGAGATAGTATCTTAAGCCCACACATTATCTTCTGGTCTGTCTTCTATAATGTTAATTCAGGGCCTCAGTCTGGAGTCATTGTCATTTTCAGAGTCCTTTTCTTCTTCCTCCTCAGTGGTGGATTCTTCACTGCTGGTATATTCTTCTTGAATGGTCACCTTCTTCTTCTTTTTTGATAGTTTGAACCTAGTGACTTTGACTTGGTACTTCTTTCCTCTGTAGTCGAATTTGAGTACTTGTTGACCAATGTTGACATCTGCATTCATCTCCTTCATCCAATTGGTGCCAAGGATTATGTCATAGATGACAGCTTCAGTCACAACTGCCTTAGAGATGGCAAACTGAATATGTCCAAGAGTAATAGTGATGTTTCAGACTTCTCCTAGGGGCTGAGTTCAGGCTCCATCTGTTACTATGATGCTGAGACTAGAGGGTCCAACAATGAGCTATTGAATGCTGTCCAGGAATTTCTTGGCAATGATACATACTGCTGCTCATGTGTCAATGAGGATTTTCGCCTTCTGGCCTCTGATTTCTCCAAACAGGTAAGTGTTGACATGTCTTTCTGCAGCTTGTACTGCTGGGGTTGCCAGTTCTTCTTGAGGGATGGGGACTCTTCCTGTGTAAGATCTGGTAGTTTGCAGCAACTTATTCCTTACTCCAGCAGGTGTCAGTTGAAGGAACTGTAAGAGTGGGACTTCCATCTTGGCTTCTTGGATCTTCTTCCAGACTTCATTTAGATATCCCAGGGCATGGTCTTTGGGATGAATTTCTTCTTGGACTTTGGGGTCTTGGTTTTTGATTCTGGTTCTCCCATCTCTTCATCAGCAGATTCTGGTAGAGGATCTTCTCCATTAATAGTAGCTCCAGGGATGAAAGGTGAAGGAGAATGGGGGGGTGTATCAACCTACTCTTCTTCATCTTCCTCTTGAATAGTTCTTCTACTTGTTCTTTTGGAAAGCTTTCTTACTGCTTGTGGGTGACCTACTGCTCTCTTTTTTTTCTCTGCTAGATAGACTGTTTCTCCATACTCAGCCTTGGTTGGGTATAAGTCTAGGTCACTGTATTCTTCACTGTCACTCTGCTCATAGTCTTCTACTGGGTGAGCTTCTGTCCTCTTGTTATCCTTTCAGTTTGGTGGTTCAGAATTCCTTGAGCTGCCTTGGTTGTTGCATTTGAGAGCATAGTGTCCTTACTGTCCACACTTGTAGCATTGGATCTCTGCTCTATCTCTTGAAGGATAGTTTCAACTGTCAGAGGATGGATAATATCTCTGGTAATTCTGATTTTCGTGTGGAGGGTACCTTGGCTGGTAGTTCCAATTTTCTTGAGGAGGATACCTTGGCTGGTAGTTCCGATTTTTACATGTGGTGAGCCTTTTAATCTGCCCAACCAGTCTGTCTACTTTCGAATTGAGGTCTTGAATCTCATTTTTGTCCTTCTTCCATTCTTTGGTGGGCTCTTCTCCTTTTGATTCTCCTTGGAGGATTCCTTGCAGGGCCTAGACCAAGAGATCCTCCTTGTCTTCTTTCCAATTGTCAGTCCAGGTGGTTCCTTGTTTGACATCAAATTATTCTTGGGCTGTATCTACTTACTCTTCAGGCTTCCTGATGCCCAGGGTTCAGACATGTTGAGCAATGTTGGGTGGGATTCCATTCATGAATGTCATTGGACTAATGATGTCTTGATTGGTAGCATTGAATCCAGCAGCATACATTCTCTTCTGAATTCTGATGAAGAATGCTCTTGGGGATTCCCTAAGGTTCAACTTCATTCCCATGATGGATTCTTGGGCTTTGTAGCAGGTTTCATTTCCTGCATACTTTTCAATGATTCAGTGTTGCATGGCTTCATATTGTTCTTCTTCTGATCTTTCATTCTCCATGACATCTCCGGTCTGTGTTGACATCATTTGTGGTTCTGGTGAAGATACCTTTGGCTGGTTCTCTCAGTTGTACCTTGAAGACATTGATTTATCTTGGTTGACAAATCTCTCAGGGCTGCTATTCCTTCAATTACATCCATGAATTCTCTTGGATCTTTCTCTAGATATCCTGTGAATGTGGGTAGAGTTGTGCCTATCTTATCCTCACTGTCTTCTGACTCTGGTTCGATTTCTGTGTCTGATTCTGAGTTGTTGGCTGTTGATGGATATGAGCTTGAAAGTGCAGAAGATCTGAGGGATAGTGCTCTTCTCAGTACTATTCTTACTGGTGGAGGATTTCATACAGTGCTGGCTTCTGCAATATCAGATCCTTCTGATGCTGAGTGGTATCTGATTCTAGAGGTGATTATATCTCTTCCTGTCCAAACACTTTGTAGTCTTGATTGCTTAGTACACTTGATATGATATATGGCTAAGTGGCAATTTCGAATGGTACAATTTCTGTGGCCTTCTACACTAGGTTTGCACAACCATTATCTAGATTTGCCACTGGTTGCCTAATTGACACTACTGGCACTGGCTGTGGTTATCAATACTTTTTGGTTAGGATTATACTATAGTACTTGTTACTGTACTTTCAGAAATATTAATGTAATTATTATTGTTAAATTTACTTAAATAGTATACTAGCAGATAGATTTTGCTTTAGTACTTATTACTATATTTATTATTATTTCATTATTACTAATACTCTTACTACTGATGTTATTGGAGGTGCCTATACTATTGATGATAGTTGTACTATTGCTAATACTGTATATAATATTATTTTATACTGTTATCTATCACTATAGTTATCACAACAATCTTTCTGACTGTTATTCTTTTTATAGTATTTATATTTGCAGTATCCATAGTTATAATTATATCAAACTTGAGATAGTATCTATATTGAGCTTAGGTTTGGGTTCATCCATATTGGCCCCATTGCTAGCCTCATATACTGGCTTTATTGGATATATTGGTCTTATCAATCTTGATCTTGCTGGTCTTCTCTATGGCCTCATCTATACTTTGGACCTTATTGATATATATTTGCCTCAACTATCTGGGCTGGCATAATCATCTGCTACCTTAGGCATTATTGTATTTGTCTCTATTATCTAAGTAGATATTATTGTTATAATCATATCTGTAACTAAAGAGGACTTGTCATATATAATTGCCTCAAATACCTGGGTAAATATTTTAGTAATTACCTCTATCACCAGAGAGAACCTATGGTAAATATCTCAAATACCAGAGAGAACTTGCAGTAAATGCTTCAAATACTAGAAAAGACTTTATCTGCCACTTGGAAGGATTTTGTTATCACTTTTACATCTGTTATCTGGAAGAATTATCTCTATAATCAGGGAGGACTTTATTATCACTATCTTGGCAGGCTTCTTCACCACCACCTGGGCTGGTTATGATCATATTTATTTTCTTGAATTCATCTGAGAATTGTCTTTTTTTATTGCACTTATAGTAGTAGTGAGAACTATATTTCTCATTATAAGGGCTATTGCAGAGATATCCAACTTAGTACTCAGACTCACATCTATATTTATATCTACATTCAGCATATATATATACTAGATGTCTTTCTAGCTGCTGACTGAGGCTCATAATCTTTATTGTATAATAGTGAATTTGTAAGAGATTGAATAGAAGAAGCAATTTATTTATCATATAAATTATATACTTTTAGATATTGTAAATGATATATAAATGATGTAAAAAAATTATTATAAAGTTATATAGATACATAATGACTTGTAATCCTAATAAGAAGTCAATCTTATCTTCACAATTATAGAAGTTTTGAAGGACTGAATTCAACTATATGAGAAATCTGAAAACTAGAGTATATTAACCTTTTTTCAAACCTGAATTCTTGGAGCTTATACTTACATTATAACCACAGAAGCAATATTTCTCATAATAAAACCTATTATTTAAGTCAAGCTATTATTACTTTGAGCCCAACCTCCTCTTGTATATATAAAAGGATCAGTAGGATATAACCTTAGTCTTCTCTATCAAGTATGGAGTATGAGGACCTTGGACCTTCAGATTATACTTGCTATCACACTAGAACTCTATGGACAATTGACATCAAGATTATCCCTAGCAGCTAAATAAATTAAAGTATGTATAAGAAGATCATTTACAATAATAGTAAAATTATCAAACCTTCTACTCCATGAAAGCTATCTGCTAGATTCTATTGATTAAGATCCCACAGCTGACTATTCAATAGATGAACTAACTAGATAATACCAAGAGAGAATAAAGATATATTGAAAGGACTAATAGAAATTCTCAGAAACCACTCATTGAAGATCACATAACAAGAGTAGTTCAGTTTCAATAAATGAAACCAAATATATTATCTCATATGAGTAAAAAAGATATCTATCTAGAGTCTTATCAATAAAGAATCTTTAATATGTACCTCTCAGTAAAAGTAAATAACTAATATTTATATAAACTCTAGAAAGATAGCATTCTCTTCTAGCTGAATAATGAATCTATGACTAAATATTACTAAACTATATTCTATCTGAATTTGAACTATGAAGTAGTGACAATTCTCAAAAGAACAATCCCCAGATATTTCAAACCACTGATAGATATCTATGAAGAGAAGTCTATAAGTTTTTGGGAATTAATAAGCTCACTTCAGTAAGACTGATAGTATTAGAAAAAAAAGACTCAGCATTCAAAGCCATCAATATTAAGACAACTCTAACCAAGTACCAGTAGTAGCTAATATAGAAGTTGATAAAAGAGTATAGGGATATATTTACTATCATATAATAACTTTTTACTATATCAATTTGATCAAGTTTGAATAATATTATATAAAAGAAATACTATGAAGGAGGGTAGGGAGGAAGTTACTGATATGGTATGAGAATATAGTATATATTATAGATAGTTAATAAATAGGCTGGTGTGGAAAGTCAGAGTGAGATAGGGCAGAACTCATGGCCAGAAGGATGGCAGTGGGCAGGGATTGGGGAGGAGTGGGACTGGAGAGGACTGTAGATATGGGGGATGAAAATGAAGAAGTGGATACCCCCCAGATTCTGGGTAGTTTGGTAGGGGTACTATGGTGGAATGTGATGTTGAACTTCAGGTCAGAGCATTTGGTGCTGGGAGGGGCCTTTGAGTGTGAGGAATGCTTGAGAGTGGGGCATTAGAGATGGTGCAGACCCCAGAACATTGGCTTGGTGAGTGTAAGGTTCTGGACAACTTCTGGAAGATGGTAGGAAGCTGGATAGTGAGGGGGTTTATAGGGGACATAGGGCTGGTCACTGGGAGGTGCTGAAGAGACACATGTTGGGAGGAATTGGTAATAAGTAACTCATGCTGGGGTGGGCATTGGCAGTCTGGGTGGGGCTTGTGAGCTACTGGCAGACAGTTTTCGAGAAGAGCAGATTGATGATGTGGGAGGAAAAGAAAGTGAGGTAGGAGAGACTATTAGTAGATATGCTGTCAGATTGGCAGAAGGAGTGAGGCCCATGAGGAGATTGCTATTGAAAGTTGGCTGGAAACTATCTGTGATAAGAGTGAGGAGAGGGTACAAATTATTAGAGGAGAGATTGTTTTTGTGAGGGTTGGAGTGGAAGAGAGGGTGAGTGAGGGTGTGGGATAGGGAGGGGTGCCATAGGAAGCTAGTGGAAGTCATATATAGCAAGAGTGAGGGTTAAGTGCAGGTGATCAGCTATGAGATAGTATTTGAGTGAGTAGGGGTGGGAGAGAGAGTGAGTGTAGGAGTGGGGTAGCATGGAGCAAGCTGGGGCTACTTATGTGGTATGAGGATAAATATAATGTTTAGATAGGTGACTTGGTAATAAATGTGCCTATGGCCTATAGAAAAA
>RQIL01010376.1:0-11664 GCA_003951145.1 Jimgerdemannia lactiflua | reverse complement strand
AAAAAAAAAAAAAAAAAATTGCATACACTATTTTGTCAGTCTATTCTCCACCTGCAATAAATTTTTCTGTTACCCGTACCTCATTTCTGCGGGGGAGGTTTTGCGGATTTTGTATCGAACACAAGATATGCATCGTCTGGTCTATCATTGTCAACGATAATAAATGCAGACCGGTAGATTCGAAAAGAAGCGGGCTATCACTTTTCAGGTTTAACGGGCTGCCTTGCGATATTTTACTTAATTTCCTTGGTGCGCCACAGGGTTGATGACGACACCAAATCCAAAACAAGCAACGCTAGTGTCGATCGGCCACGCGAAATACCGAAAAATGTCAGATCTCCATGGTGAGGGCAGCAATTTGAATGTAACTTGTGCGAGCGCATTCTTGGCTTTTATTTATGAGCTTCCAACCACATTTCATTGCAGATTATTATATGGAAAGGCATGTAAATTGACAAGAAAGTTTTTATAGGCCGATTAATTTGGAGGTTGACGTGACTGTGTGGCTGGCGATGAAGTCTCTGCCAATCCAAGTGACAGTGTGTTTCGGAAGGACTCCTCCAAGTACGGGCCTCAACTGGCTACATGCAATTTAAATGGTAGCAGAAATCATTGAGTTAAACAAAAATGCAATGTCTTCGAGGGCCACTAAAACAGTCTATCTCGTGACTTAGCGACGTTTGTGTAACACCGGAGGCTTAGTCACTACTGAGTCTCATGAAGACACATTGAAATTATAGAAAAATAAAAAAGAAATTAATTATGCGAAAGAACTCATTACACGAAAAAGCCGACCAATTTTTGTGCGTGGGACTTTTGAACGACGAGGCATTCCTTGAGCCACGGAGGCGTCTTGACATCACACCAATTGACCTAAGGAATGAAGCAAACAAGTCGATGCACACATTCTCGTACCTATCATTGGCCGTCTCAATTTTCAGGACCTCTATATTACTGTGGCTGAAAAAGTGCGTTCCCGGTAGAAACAAAACGGCGACTATGAAGAACAAATTCGCCAGGTCGAAGCTAAACTGTCGAAGCAACCGTAGGCGATGGGAGCGTATGGCACCATTTCCCAAAGTCTAGCAACTGTCCTCATCCAGAACGAAGGAGAGCTGGACGATGCGAAATACCGCGAGCTAATTCGCATCGACAACGAGCTGTATCGTTTTCGTTTCATCATCAATTTTATGGGTTGCGACAGGATAGGCCCATCCCATTCGGAGCACTAGAAACTTATTTACCATTTACACGAGGAACAAACAACACGAACGCAACGAAAACCTTGGTTCAGCTCAGTTGCGATGGCATGTCACGTTACAGCATCATTGGGCATCGAGGGCCTTGACTTCAAGGTGTTCATAGAGATGAGATGAACACAATGTGCCGGAGAGGGCACGGGTGGGTTTATATTGTGACACAAAATGAAGTCTGATGTGCGGTACACGAGTTGATTTATTTCATGATAACATGTCATTTCAAACCACACTGACATAACAATAGCCTTTGGGTCGCCAAAAAAGTAAATCGACGATTTTCCTTACGAATTCCCCATATATATATGTTTGCCGTCATAGATCATTGATGCTTCATAGACGGCGAACGAACCGATGAGAGGCCTATCAACATATTCGGATGCGTAAAAATTATCAAGCAATTCCATTTCTGACAACGTCAAAAACTGGCTGAAATCATCTGTTGTCCAATATTAAACACACATTTTGTAATTATGCCTGACTCTTTTATATTTACATTTTGTACAACAATGGGGATTAGCTATTCCTACAAGTGCATCTCGCGCATGCACAAAACCCTGCTTATCCATCAACTAACTAATCTATTCGCTCAAGAATGTGCGACCAAACTGTTGATCAAAGATCCATTTGATTTGGTCAATTAGCCCCTTCAGAGGCGCATATGACATCTCAGCCTGTGTTAATGGCAAACTAATCGGAGGTACTGAGCTCAAAAATATTTGTGTGCCATGGTTTGATCGTTGCTACAGACGCCGTTCGACATAACCTTGATGATCACTCAGTCGACAGCTGTGCTGACGATGACATACATTGCATGCTCACCAAAATTCGCAAATGAGAAAATAATATCTCACACATACAAGAAAATTACCTCAGCATTCCACTGCCACCCCAAAGAAACCACATACCCCAATTCATTCGTAGCCCACCGCTGATCGTCCATTCCCACGCACGGTTCGATTAGCTTCCAGTGCTTCATGTCCGTCTCCCTATCTGCCTCCCAGATATTGGTCCACAGAACGTGGTCGACGATCTGCAGCATGGCAGTGAAGAAGGATAATATAGATTAAGACAGAAGTTTCAGGAAAAAGTAGATGCAGTCATAGGGAAATAATATTACACCATCGAAGACATGAGGTTTGGGACGGCGCAGCCTACAACGGAAAAATCTACAAGAATCATTGCAAGAACGACGAGGAGCCTGTAAAAACGGGCGTTGTCAATCTGAGAATAACGTTTCTCTGAACAACCTTGCTGATGTACGGCAAGTGTAAGAATGGGCGCTGGCGATCTAGGAAAAGGTGTTGGGATCAGAGCGCCAAGGCACGGCAGCACCTTTGAGGAATCTAGCTGGGCTCTACAAGGACCAGGGAAAGTACAAGTACGACAAGGCAGAGCCACTGTACGAACATCCGTGAGAAGGTGTTGAGATCTGAGTATGCAGACACGACAATGCCTCTGAACAACCTGGCTGTACACTTTTGCCTCCAGGAAATGTACGTTTGTGAGACAAGTGTTTGGATTCAGTACAAGTGTTCTGGTCTGGTATAAGTATTCTGGTTTAGTACAAGTCAATATCTAATTTAATATATCTAGTTATTTATATATTAGCACAGTAAAGCAGTCTTGATTACTTAGTATATCTGATATAGTATATGACTAAATTAAAATTCAAACAGTATAATCTCTGTTGCTTATCACAGTAGTTAGAATTCAAACCAAATTTCCATAAGTCATATTACTAACATATTGCAATATATTGTAATATACACAATTGACAATATCAGAATATGGAGTACCAGTGACTGCTAAGATCAGACAACATAATAGCATAATAACTAAATGACTAATCTAATCTGACAAGTGACTACACCAAAAGGAGCAATGATAATCTGAACTGAAATGAAGATTATATTATTTAAAGGATCTAGCCTTAGCCTCAGGAACCAGCATTAAAAAACAAGTACTCTAAATACAATGTCTTCCACCTATCACTCCAACCAGACCTCCTATTGATCTGCCCCTTTGCTAAGCCTTAAGACTCTTGTCTTTGATGCTATCAAGATGGCTATCTGGCACCTTGATACCTCTGACCATTTGAACTTTTATACCAAAGACCTTGGACACTTCATCAACTACTAGTATATCATGACCCAGCAGCTTAAAGACACAACTGATTAGATAACTCTCTGATATAACTATGAAATTGGCCACTGTCTTTATAATGCAAGAAGATGATTGGAAAGACCTCACTGCTGAACTGTTTACTACCAGCCAGCTGATCAAGAGAGCCCTCCATATCTACAAAATCTTCTGCCATGTGTCTTGGACTATAGTATACTTATAAGGAGTAACTATTAGAAATATTATCTATCTTACTACTGAAGAAGCCAATTGTGTAGAAGCTGAAGTAGCTGATTATATTGGCAGCAACTGCATTATTGTGAGAAGTCAACAAACTAAACCCACTCAACCAGACTTCTATATCATGCCTCTTTAGGACAATCACCAAGATTACCTCATAAGTCTTATAAAAATATTTGAAGGACTGCCCATTACTATTGAAGCACCTGCCAGAGCTACTCCAACTACCCACTACCCTGTCAGTTACACTTCATATCATATTATCTGGGAACTGAACCAAGTAGCCTAAGAAGTCTCTGTTTAAAAGAAAGAATCTCAAGACCCTGCCCCCAAAGTGGCTCTCTCTGATACTGAAACTAATGAGTCCTCAGAAGAAGAAGAAGAACAGCAAAGGATTTATCAGTCCTCTGTCTACATCCAAGCTGTCTAAGGAGTAGAGAATATTGTTGAAGATGATTGGCCACCATTGTACTCTCTCACTTCTTGACCAGCACTTCTCTCTTTCAAAGAGTAAAATAATAAAGTCACAATCCAGCAAGATGATTTGCTTGCCACTGATGAAGAGTACTATACCATTTAAAGTACAGATCAGCACCTCTCTGTTGCTTACAAATGCACCTACTCTATATCTGACTAGCTAATATTCTTTATCAGTGATACTGTATAAAGGTATTCCAGCCTTTCTTGATTTAGTTAGTCACCCTACCCCTACACAAGTGTATTATAGTTTAACTGTATACAGATAGCTGCCCTCAAACATTTCTTATCAATGGCACAGGAACCCTAATCTTTATATCATAACTAGTGCAACACTCTTTACTACTGGTGAGCCAATAGCTTAACCACTGAAGCTCTTATTACTGGCAAGCCAATAGTATAGCTAGTAATCTGTCACCACCAGTGAGCCAATAACTTAACCACTGAAGCTCTCACTGCTGGCAAACCAATAGTATTAACTTACAACCATCACTGCTAGCAAGCCAATAGCATAACATAACTTAGCTGCTATACTATAGTTAGTCAGATTGTAACCAGCTAGCAAACTTGTATATAATAACCCAGAAGAAAGAGTGAATAAACCTCAGTCAGTTCAATAGTTTAACAAAGAAACTACACTGCCTCCAAGAGACTAGAAAATTCTAAGAATAAGATAACTAGAGTATTGAGGCTCAGAAGTTTGAGATAAAGAATTTCTCTTGCCATAATCCAGCCATGCATTCAAGATTCAAGATCACAGATTCAAGACCAGTCAGTTCTAGTTTAAAGTAAAAAGGATTACAGAGAAACTCACTGCCTCTAAAAGACCAGATAATTCTGAGAACAAGATAATCAGAGCATTGAGACTTGGAAGTTTGAGTAAAAGAATTACTCTTGCCACATATGATACCCAGCCATCAAGTTAAGGAAACTGACTGCTCTGCACTCAAGATTCCAAGTCAACCACCACCAAGACCCCATTAATCCAGTTGTACATTCAGACCAACTGCCATTTGGACCATGCATTCAGACTATATTCAAGATTCAAGATCCAAGACTCAGACATTCAAGTGTTAAAGACTCCAGAGACCCAGCCAATGAACCCAAGATTATTCTATATAGGATATTAGACTACTAGAAAAGACTCAAAACAGCTGCCATTCTAGAGATCTGTCCTCAAGTTAATGAGTTGAATGTATGAGCAAGCCACCAATCTCTATTTTCCCTATCTGCTATATCACAAACTGCTAAATTCAAGAATTACTGACTGACCAACCATTACAGATCCCTCACATATTTAAAATCCAAGTCTCTATCCACAATAACTGATCCATATATTCAAGCTACAGATCTAAATAATTATCAGTAATCCACTCTTTGTTATAAAACTATTCACCATAAGCAATTGATGATATTAATCTACCAATCTCTGATTAAGCCATTAACTCAAAAGCCCATCATTGACCTGAATCCCACTATCTACATATGAATTGAACAACCCAATTACATGATCATTGACTCAGAGACTTTCTTTTCATCTCGATATATAGACCATATGCTTCACTAGTAGCACATTGAGCCATGCTTGAAGTCTATAGTTATACAAATTACATTCCATATTTTGAGGACTCAACTAGGAATAGTTTTCTTATAGACTTGATCTTTTGGCTCAAGAATCCAGCAGCTATCTACAGTGGAGAATTTAAAAGGACCTAGCCAGCAATAAGTTCAGGGATAGCCCTCTTTAGTAGAAAAGAAGGTCCATACTATTGTCAGAATAGCAGTGTAACATTTTAGCATAGTTTATTTCTTTTTCTTTATCTTTCTAGTACTTTCCATAACCTTCCAGTACCTTCTGAATGATTAGAAATCCTTTCTTGGCACTAAGCCACAGCTAGAACATTCTTGTCACTTCCATTCCAGTCTTAGCTAGTCACGGAACTTCATGGAACATTGCGGATCTTTATTTGTCATCATTGCCAACAAATATTTCTCTTGGCATTTCCATTGATTCCTCAGATCCTTCTGGATCCTTCTTTCAGATCTTGTATAAATATCCTCTCTGTTCTCTTGAATAAAGCTCAGAATATTTTCTCTCTGAATCCATAAGTCTTCCTGAACTCTTAGTAACTCTTCGAGCTACTTTGAACATCTAGAATTTAGTTGCTTCTTCATTTAAGAAACCAGAACCATTACACTTGGTAGCAGTGGTTAAGTTACACATTGCCTAAACAAGAAACCTCTCAAGAACTAGTCAAACACTATGTCTATAGACTCCAATGCTGACACCTGGGACAACAACATCTACAGCACCCCTTATGGCAACTATGTCTCACAGAACACACCCTATGTTCAGCAAGAAGAAGAGGAGGAACAACAAATTCCTACTCAGTCATCTGGGACTCTAGAAAGCCTGCTGCACACCGCACTGGCCCAAATTTCCCAACTTCAAGAACATCTAGACAAGAAGGAGGGCAAAGCTCCTGCACAGTCTACATCTGTACCTACAATGGTATCTCTGACAGCAGTCACTATCAAGCCTCAGAAGCCTGATACCTTTGATGGCCAAAGAGGAGGACTGTCTACTGATGCTTGGCTTTTCCAATTGGAGCAGTATGGAGAACAGACCAATTTGGATGAAGCAGTACTAGTCCAATTTGCCACCACACTTCTCCAAGGGAATGCTGCAATCTGGTGGTGAAACTATGTCCAGAACACAAGATTCTCTGGCCGAATCAAGGTCTGGGGTGAATTCTCAGATGCTATTAAGGGCCAATTCAAACCTGTCAACAGCACCAAGGTCGTGCGAGACCACCTAGCAAATGTCAAACAGCTCAAGTCTGTGCAAGTATATAATGCACAATTCCTGTCAATTCTTTTGAAGCTGCCTCATGTCACTGAAGACAAGAAGGTTGACACCATCATCTCATACTTGTGCCAGTTCAGCTTCTGGCTTGAGCATCCTTCATACCAGCCAACTGTCTCCTTGAGCTCTCCCACATCTTGGACTGAGCCCAGCCCAACCACCATGTCATCCGCAAAGGTGCCCACCTTCCAGTTCACCCCTAACACTGTCAACCCACCAATCTGCCTCCTAATCTGATCCAGAAGCAGTTCCAACAGAGCATACAGAATAGGAGACAATGGGTTCCCTTGCAGCACTCCTCTCCCCAGTGAGAATGAAACCCCCTGATGACCATTCACTATTATGGCAGCCTTGCTTCCCTCTAGCATCTGTACTATAGCCCACCCTAATCTTCTTGGGACTCCAATTCTATCCAAAACCTTTGCCAACCACACCCAGCGCACTCTGTTATATACCTTCTCTTGATCCAAGAAGACCAACCTTCCATCCACCCCTGCTGCCCTCACCCCTTCAATGATGCCATGCACCCATGCTATGTCATCCCTAATCAGTTGTCTACCAACAAAGCCATGCTCTTCCTCCTCCAGAACTTGCTGTGCCACTGTCTGTAGTCATGCCACCAGTACCTTCATTATCAACTTCCTATCTATATCCAGAAGCATGATAGGTCACCAGTTCTTCCAATCCTCTCTCAGCCCCTTATTCTTATAAAGGAGTGCCACTAGACCTAACTCCTGTCCCCCTAACCAATTTCCTGAATCAATCACAGCTCCATACATCTCCTTCATCTCTCCAAGTACACCTTCAATGTTCACCATTTTCTTCCAGAAGTCCCATGGCAGTCCATCCTCCCCTAGTGCTGTCCCATTCTTTGTAGCTGACAACATCTTCGAAATTTCATCCTCCTGAATGGAGTGTGTCAGCTCCCCCAGCCACTTGGTCCCTGGTGGGGTCCACTCCCCCAGAAAGCCTTCAATAGCCCTGCCATCCTCTCCTCCCTCCTCCTCACTCCACAGATTTCCCCATTACCTCTTGAGTGAACCTAAGATATTCTGCACCCCTGTCATTATCTCCCCATCTTCTCCTATAATTCCTTCCCACCTCTGCCGCACCTTGTGTGCTCTTAAAAGCCTGGTAAGATACTTCATAGGCCTTTCTCCTTCCTCCAGCCCCTGCCACCTCAGTTATGCCACTATTATCTACACCTGTAACTCCTCTTCCTCCCTTATGGCATCCTTCAGCTCTTCAATTTCCTTCTCCATTCTCTCTATCCTCCACTCTCCACCTTCCTCCTCAGCCCCCTCTCGGTCCCTAGCAGATGCCAGCAGGAGGCCCTCTAGTCAGTATGAGATTTCCACCATTTTCTTTTTCCTAATCCTTCCCTTCACCCTCTCTACCCCCCCCCCCCAGTATACCTGTGCAGCAGCCTTCAGCTTCAGCCACTGATCCCCTATAACCAATCCCTCTCTTCTCCAATATATAATACTATCTGCCACATCTACCCTCTATTGTTCCCATATATCCTTGTCTTTCAATAAGGCACAGTTAAGTCACCAATGTCCAGGTCCATCCCCACTCCCCTCAAATGTCCCCTGCCCCACTATCCCTCAGTGATCAGATCAGGGACACTACACCACCTCCAATGCCTTCCAGATGTCTATCCCCCAATAGTCTGCCATGAGGATCCAGTTGATCCATGATCCCAGTCCATGCACCCAGTGAGTATAGACTGCCCTATTCTCCCACTTATGGTGCTCTGCCTCTCTCAATGTGCTCAGTCTCTCCATCTCCTCCCATCTATCAAGTCCCCCGCTTCTACCTGTCCCCTCTAAACCCCCATCAGATCGGTCTATAGTGGTATCCCTGACCATATTAAAGTCCCCTCCAAGTACATCAACTCCAGCTTCCACCAAAGTTTCACTTTCCAACAGCCTCTCTATCCAAGTTATTCTCTCTCCTCTTTCCGCTGGACAATAACAAGAGCTTACTACTACTGGCCCCCACCCTGGCCTTGCCCATACCCCCCATAACAATTGATCTCCCCACCCCCCAGTGTCTCTCAGTTCTCCTTTGCCTTTTCTTATCAAAATTCCAACTTTTTCTCACCATTCGGCTTCTCCTCCCGATTCTCTTAACCAGTTTAACTTGTCCACCTCATCTTTACATCTCATATCCTGAAGTAGAAAAACATCCACTTCCAAATCCTTAAGCCATGCAAAAATGTTTCGATATCTCCCTGATCCCCTTAGCCTATTGACATTGAGTGAAAAAATATTAATTGTACTGTTTATATTGTGGAATGTATAAGTTGCATGCCCACCCTAGATCTCTATATCCTGATCCATCCTGGACAGATCCAGCTCCCTCTCAGCTTTCAGCTCTACCTCCTCCCTCTCCTTAGCCTCCAGCACCACTAAAATTTCTTGTACATCCTCAGTGTCCTTCTCTTCCATCATTGAGTGATAGTCCTCACATGCTGTTATCTATATCTCTGCTCCATTCTAGGCATTCCACCCCCTGACCACCATCCTACATACTGCCCCTTTCAACTCTCCTTCTCTAGCAACATCCACCTCATACCCCTCATCTTCTAGTAGTGTTGCTAAGTGCATCATCGCCAGCTTCCCTATCATGCCAACCCAACACAGAATATCACTCCAGTCCTTCTCACTCAGCAGTTGAAAGTCAACATCCCCCAGCTCCTCATCTGCCAATTCCATCATCAATCTTTGCAGCCAGGGCCCCTCTCCCACCTGCTCACTCTCTGGCATCATCGCTCTTTTCCCCACCATCTGTGCTCCATCCAAGCTTGTACTGGCTGCTTCATCCCACTCCTCATCTGATGCATCCACCAGGCTTTCTCCAGACACCCCAACTACCCAACCCCCTAAGGCCAATTCTGGGACCCCAAATTGGACATTCTTTGCACCCTTTATCATGATATCCTCCATCGCCACCCCTCCACCTCCAGTAGTATCCCCAGGTCTCTCATTCTTCTTATTCCCATCAGCCTCTCTCTCTGGCCCCCAGTCCTCAAAGAGATTCTCCTCTCCAATGCCTGCCTCACCCTACTGGGGGGCATGTACAGAGGACATGGATCCTTCAGACCCCTTCTGCCCTCCACTCTTCTCTGTATTCGCCCCTGACTCTTCTTTTTTTCCACCCACCCCAAGCCTCATGAGGAGCTCCTGCTGCTGTTTCTTTCCCTGAGCCATTTCCCACAATACCTTGTCTACTTGAATATTTTTTCCATTGATGTCCACCACCATTGTTGCCTTTTCAAAGGCTCACCATACCTTCTCTCTCTGCTCTACTGCTCTCTCCAGCTTCCAAAGCACTGTTAGTAAGTCCTTCTCCTCCTCCTCCGAGCCCCTGACTCTAGACACCTTACACTCAAAGAGCTTCCACTTCAGTACTCTGGGCCAATCCCCCCCCTTCCCTGTCATCTCCTTTCTAGCTATTCTCAGTTATACCTCCACATTCCCAATGTGGAATGATGTCCCTTCCCATATCTGAAATCCAATATCTACTACCTGACTATACTCTCACATTGCCCTTCCAACCCTCTCCTTTGTCTCCTCCATCGATACCATCAGGATCTCTTTGACCACCAGATATACCATTCTTGGGTCCTAGCACAGACACCTTGCCATTGGAACAGCAACCTCTCCAACTTGCACCCCTTTAGTCACTGCTGCCAATACATGTTCTTCCTTGACAAATCCAACTTTCACTCCTTCCAGCCCTTTCAGGAACTTCACCAAGGCCACCTTACTTAACTGTTTGCCCAGAAGCGCCAGTACTGCCCTAGCTGTCACTGCTAGCCCCCAGAAGCTAAGTGTGACTGCAAACTCCAAAATGGACTTCTTGAGTAATAATGCCACCACCAGCCCCATCACACCATCAGCCAGGTCCCTCTTGCATATCACTGGTGATCCCCCAATCAGCCTCTTGAGTTTCTTTCCAGATTCCCAGTCCTGCTGCTATCAGCAGTCACATTAACTCTGCTAGCCCCACCTCTACTCATCTTCTGCCCTCCACTGTCTGGCCTAGCATTCTCACTACTACTAAGCTTCCCCTTCGCCCCTCCAACTTGCTACCATCCATTCTTATTACCCTCTCTAGCCCCACTCTTCATTGCTACTGTGAAGCTCACCAGACCCTCACTCCTCCCCTCTCCTCCAGCTTCTTGACCACTCTCTCCACTGCTCCCGACAGTCACCTTCCCAAAGGACCCCATCCCCAGTCCATACTCTTCCTTTCCTTGCTATCATTAAAATGCTACACTAAGTCTTGACCCAGCATGCCAATCAGAAGATTGAATCGTCACTATTTTGTTAGTCACTTTTTCCAATAAACCATTCAAAAGTGTGTTTGAAAGTGTGTGTAACATAAATAGTGTGGAAGAAAGGCTGGCTCATAACTTAGCTATGTAACTTAGCTACCATATAACTAGTAAACTTGTATAAATATCTCAATATCTTAGAGTAAATAAACCTCAGATTAAAAGTATTAAGATAAAGAACAAGTATACTAATAAAGGACCTTCAGGATTACCTCTTTGATACATTTGGTCTCATGGAACTACTGACTCTGGAAGTCAAGAAGATAAGAATTCAAAATAAAGAAATCTGACATACTTGTCAAGTTTAGTATCTACTATATTATAATAATAATAATTTAACTATTATATTATCTTTC
>RQIL01010365.1:0-11664 GCA_003951145.1 Jimgerdemannia lactiflua | reverse complement strand
TCTTAGATGTGTAATTTTTTTTTTTATACCTTATAGCTTAAAGGCAGATTAAAGAAAGATCTGTATTGAGTTAAATATAGATTAGGGTCAGATTATGTATATTTCTTAGATCAGATTAAAGATGGGTAATATATAATTCTGAATTAGGTTATAGACAGGTGATGTATATTTCCATATTGGGTTAAAGATGAGTAAAATAAATTTCCAGATTAAGTTAAAGATGAGTTATATATAATTCTGAGTTGAGTCAGATATATAAGTAGCTCAGATTGTGGAGCACTAGTTCTAATAGTAGTTATTGGTTATTTAGCTTGAAAGTGAGAAATTTATTTTGAATTTCTATTCAACACTAAGTTGTAATATAGTAGATACTAAGATTGACAAGTATATTGGATTTCTTTAGCTTAAATTTTTCTCTTTTTTAACTCTCAGAGTCTATAGTTTCTTGAGGTCAAAATGTAATTATGAAGATCTCTTTATTAGTATATTTATTCTTTTCTAATATTTTTGATCTGAGGTTTATTCACTTGAAGATATTGAGTTATTTATAAAAATTTGCTAGCTATAAGTAAGCTAAGTTATAAGTCATTTAGATATTATTAAGCAATCTCAACATTATTAAGCAATTTTAATATTATTGAGTAATTATAATATTGTTAAGTAATCCTAATATTGCCAAGTTATCTCAATATTATCAAGTACTGAAGAGAGTGGCAGAGTTGAAAGGAGAAGGATGGGTCCCTCTAATGCAGAAAGTGTAGGAGGCATGGTATGCCCACCAGGGTTTTTCTAGAGACCTATTGACAGTAGTGGATGAGGGGGGGAGTTGAAGACTGAGGTATTAGAGATTCTGGTAGGGGGTGGTTAAGAGTGTACACAGAATTGACCTTGGCTAGGAGGGTTACATCAGAGAAGAGCCATGGAGCCCAGAAATGTTGTAGTGGCATAAGCTATACTGGAGAGCTCACTGACAATAGAGTTTTCAACTTCTGCCCAGAGTACCATTCATACCAACTTACTGCTTTCTTGAGCTCCCCCACATCCTCAGTAGTGCCCAGACCTACTACCATATCATCTACAAAGACTCCCACTTTCCAATTCATGCTCAGCATAGTCAGCTCTTTTATAATCCATCTGATTCTGTCCAATAGTAGCTCTAAGAACAGTATATATAAGATAGGTGACAGGAGATCCCCCTGTGGCACCCTATGCCCAAGCAGGAAGGTAACTCTCCTGTGTCTATTCATCATAATTGCTGCCTGACTTCCCTCCAGGAGGTAAATGACAGAGCTTACTAAACTCCCAGAGATTCCAATCCTCTCCATCATCTTCCTCAATCAATCTCACTGCACTCTGTCATAAGTATACTCCTGGTCTAAGAAAATCAACCAGCCATCCACCCCAGCAGGTCTAGTCTCTTCTATAATACCATGTACCCAGGCTGTATCATCTCTGATCAACCACCTACTAACAAATCCTCTCTGCTCCTCTCCCAGGACCTGTTGTGCCACCATATGCAGCCTTACCGCTAGTACCTTTGTGATCAATATTCTGTCTATATCCAGGAGCATAATTGGTCTCCAGTTCTTCCAATCCTCTCTTTGTCTCTTGTTCATGTAAAGTAGTACACCAATCCTAACTTCTGACCACCCAGCCAGGATCTGGACTTGACCACTTTGTTACACATATCTCTCATCTCAAGAAACACTCTCTCCACTCTCACCATCCTCTTCCAGAAGTCCCAGGGTAGTCCAATCTCTCCAGAGACCATCCCCAACTTTATTACTCCCAGAACATACAGAATCTCCTCCTCTCTCACTAGTCTTTCCAGTTCCTTCAGTCCTTCTACCTCTAGAGGGCACTAATCCTCCAAATACTCTTCAATGGTCTCACTGGTCTCACCTCTCTCTTTCTCACTCTATAGCTTCCCCCACCAATCCTTAAGCTCCCTGAGGATCCTCTGGACCCTGGTTACCAAATGGCCATTCTCTTCAATAATTCCTTCCCACTACTGCCTCACTACTCTCCTTGCTCTCAGTAGCCTAAAAAGGTACTTAGTAGGCCTCTAACCCTTCTCTGGCCCCTGCCATCTAAGCCTTACTGCTCTTCTCTATATATAATCCTCCTCTTTCATTCTCTATACTCTTTCAGTTCCTCAATCTCCATCCTCACCCTCACCATCCACCAGTCCTCCTCCTCCTCCCCCACTGGTCCCTTTATGTCCAACTACTGTACAGCAGTTGTTCTATATGATGGGAAGCCCACAGCCTGTTTCTCTGGAGCCTACCCTTCTGCCTCCCAGCTTCACCTCAGTACATTTTTGCTGCCTTCTTTAGCTTCACCCACCAGATCCCAACTGGGGCCCCCTGGCTCCCCTTGCTGCTATCAGCTGTCACATCTGGATTTTTTTCCAGATTGGCCATCACACCACCATCAGCAGTCCCAGTCCCTACACCAGTCACACCCCCTCCAGCCCCCTCCTTCCCTCTTCCAGGCAGTACCCCTCCAGCACTCCCAGTATTCTTCTTCTCTTTCTTCACTATCTTCCACCTCTCAGTACTCTCCCCTCTCCCACCATTCTTGCTGCTGCTGTAAAGCTCACTGCTCCCCCGCTTTCCACCTTCTTGCTTGACCCCTGTCCCCCACCAGTACTTCCCCCCTTCAATGGCCCAAAGATCTCCTGTCCCATATCAATCCCCCCTTTGCCATACTACCATTTAAATACTGGACCACCTCCCATACCAGTTTGCTTACCAGAGCCTTGCTTGGTAACTATCACCTTATAATAAATAATGAAAAAGTATATTAAAAGTGTGTGAAAATCTGATATAATGTGCACTATTCTGAGTGCTCTTGCCCACAGTACATCCTACCTCCCCTGCTCATACTCCCTATTTATACTATCTAGATACTGCTCTACCTCACTCCAAAAATCCAATAACACCTCACACTCCCCTAGCCAATGCTCAGGGGTCTGCACCACTTCTCTAACCTGTCCTACCCCCAGATACTCCTCACATTCAAAGTCTCCTCCGGCCACCAAATGCCCAGTTCTTTAGTTCAGCATCACATTTCACCTCATCACCCTCCACCATACCACCCAGAGATTTGGGGGGATCCACTTCTTCACCTCTGCCCCCCAAGCCCATAGGCCTGACCAATCCCACTCCTTCCCAATCCTGACTCCCTGCCACCCTACTGGCCAGAGATCCAGGCCAAAGCCCCCTTGACTCTCCACCCTTTCTCCAAGGTGGAAATCTATTACTGGTGTCCCTCCTAGTAATAGCTTGTGCCACTGCCACATCCCCGGACCCCAGTATCCCTCTGCTTCATTCCCCTCCCATCAAAGTCCAATCCAATGTCCTCCTTCAATCACTCCCCACTAGAATTCTTGATACCTAAGCCTCCTACTATGGGTATCAAATACTTTGTGGAGGTCTTGCAAGTATTATTTGAATATCTCAGAGTAGATAATTACGTCATCTATGTACACTAGTATATTTCTTCTAATGAGGTTCCAGTAAACATGGTTTATCATTCTTTGGAATGAGGCTAGTATATTACAGAGTATAAATGGTATTCAGAGATATTAATACTGTTCTTATCTGATAATGAAGGCTATCTTGCAGATGTCTTTCTTGGCAATAGGTATTACTTAGAACATTTGGAACTGATTGTAGTAGTCATGTACTTGGCTTTCCTAAAGACATTGAGAAGGTAATCTATTCTTGGAAGTGGGTAAGCATCTTCTGTAGTGACTTTGTTGAGCATTCTGAAATTTATAACTAATCTCCATCTTCCTTTCTTTGGCATGATGATTGCTGGTGAAGCCCAGGGGCTTAATGAGGGTCTGATAACTCCATTTCATAATATTTCTACTATATATTGCTGTTCAAACTCAATCAGATGGTGTGGTGTTTGATAGGGGCACTGTCAGATAGGTTTTGTATCTCTAGTATATATAGGTTGTTCTCTATATTGATATGGTGGAAAGTTATTATATGTGGTAGTAAATAGATCTTCGTATTCTTCTATCAACTTCTGTATCTGTTGTTGCTAGTCCTTGGTTAAAGTTGCCTCAATGTCAATAGCTTTGATTGCTAAGTCTTCCTCCCTAGTACCATTAGTCTCACCAAAGAGAGCTTGCCATTTCTCAAAAATTCAAAGACTTCTTCCTCATATATATCTATCAGTAGTTTGAAATATTCCAATATTGTTCTTTTGGAGATTGTCACTATATTGAAGTCCAGGTTCTTGATGGGGATGTGAATTGGTGATATCTGATTATGGATTTGTTATTCTGCTAAGAGGAGGTAATATCTTTCTTTAAGCTCTAGAGATGGTTCAAATATCAGGTTGGCAGCTTCTACTGGCAGGTATACATCCAGACTTCTTTGCTGAAAAGGTTGCAGGATGATGTCTTGTCTTACTCAGATGGGGTGGCAGATGTGAGGTCTCATTTGTCTAAATTGAGCTACTCTTACTAAGTGGACCTCAATGGGTGGTACCTGAGGGTCTCTGTTGGTACTTTCAAAGCCTTCTTGTCCTCTCTTGGTGCTATTCAATTGCTTCATCTCCTGAATGGTTGGCTGTAGTGTTTTGATAAATAGGATCAGACAGATAGCTTCCAAGGGGCTAAAGAATTTGCTATTCCCAGTGCTGTTGTGGATGATGACCTTTAGAGGACTTCAATAGTCCTGATTAATGACTTCTCCTTCTACTATAATTCCTTTGGCTGCCAATGATGATCTAGATGCCAGTTGTTCATAAAGTCCTAATAGTATAGCAAGTGTAATCTAGAGGTCAAAGGTCATGGTGCTTCTGGGTCAGATGGTGACTGAGGTTATATTCAACTAATCCTTCTGTTTGTACAAGAGGGGGCTGTGCACAGAGTGATAGCAACTTAACTTGGATGATTGAGTAGGTTTTGAGGAATAATACTCCAGTAGTAGCCATTGTGGGTGAGAACTCTATTCAATCTGACTTGAAGAAGGGCCAGTGTGCTCTAGACTTTCAGTTCATTATTTAGTTGAATCCAGTCCTTCCAAGAGGGTCCAGGGCTTCTATAAGAGTGAAGGAAAGATTAACTCCTTGATTGCTTTTATGGGTAATAATACCAACAGATAATTACCAGAATTTCCAATAATAGGTCTCAGATAGTAGTCTTATTCTTTAGTTTACAGTCTCCTTCATAGTTGATCTCCTTGTATTTTCAACAGGCCCAGCAGATTCAAGGTTCTTGTATTGTGGGATCTTTTCTCTTGACTCAACTCTTATAGACAATCTTGCTAAGGTGAACACTTTGATGCTCATACCAGTAATAGGTAAAGGTTCTTCTACAGGCAAGTATCCTTTCTTGACAAAGTTTTCCTTCCACTGCTTGACTTTCTTATTGGTGGGGAATCTTTTTTGGTACTTATTATAGGTGAGCAGAGTGATCTGGAGGACTTGAATAATTGTGTAGAAATTCTTATTTTTGCCTTCCACTGTTATAGTCTTCAATGGTTGGTAAAAGAGAGTCTTCTGTTCTTCTTGATAGGTCTTCTTGAAAGCCTTTAGAGTTAGTGGTTGCATTGATTTGAGGATTGGGGCTTGTTTCAGTTCATTCTTGTCTTTGATTGCTGGCATTGAAACCTTCTTGAGGTCCAACATTCAGCAGTTGCTGCAGTCATCTCTTGGTGAATAAAAGCAGTTATAGTGCTCACATTTGCCTAGGTAGAAGGCTTGTATGATTTGATTTTCTACCAGTGGGGGTGGTGGCTGTATGGATGGTTCTGCTTGATCACTAATATTCCAGTCATTGCTTGCTTCTAGGCCTTGAATATCAATGACTCCAATAAAGAGTTCCTCTTATTCACTATCTTGGTCTCTAGGAGTATCAATGTCACTTCCTAATTCTTGCAGGAAATTTGCTTCACTTTCATCCTCATCCTCAGTAGTGGTGGGTGTCTTACCATATTCTTGCCATTCTATCTCAGAGGCCTGACCTACTTTTCTTAATGATCCTCTTGATTCAATTGGAACCTTGTGCTTCTGTCCATAGATGGAGAAGACTAGGCATTGTCTCTTGATATCTTGATTGACTCCAACTCAGTGCAACCAATCTGTTCTCAAGATCATATTATAGGAGGTTATAGGTGTCACAACAGCTTGAGGTATATTGAGTTAGGCTTTCCCTACTTAAATGGAGATGTGTCACACAAGTCCAAGGGGGGTAGATACTGATCCATTTACTATGATGACTCTTGTCTTGGAACCTTCATCAATTCCCCATCTGATTCTTTCTGGTATTCTTTATATAATAATACAGACTGCTGCTCCAGTATCAATAAGGATTCAAGTATTTTTACCATATACTTTTCCATTGGCAAGCCTTGTGGATTGATGTTCTTGATGCCAATTTTCATATATCATGTAGATAGTGCTGGGCTCTTGTGTGTATAGCCCTTGGACTAGAAGCCTCTTGGTATCTTCCATGGCTTTCTTCAGGAATTTTCGCCTGACTTCTGGTGCATTCTTGTGGACTTGCTCGACTGTAAGGCCTGTATCTTGAGTGCAGATGTATTCCCAGAGAGATGCTGCTTCATGGGGCTTGCTGCTCCTTTGGTGTCTGGATCTCTGAGAGTGGATCCTTTCATTCTTATTATGCATTTCATCAGTTGAGGATTCTATACTCATGTGCTTATCTTTCTTGAGATCAGGCAGAGTAATGCTTGGGGTTGTTCTGGATGGTTCTGCTTCTGTTTCAGAGGTATCTCTCCAAACCCTCTTGTCCTTTTCCTGTGAAGTATCTGAGAAGAAATGGCCATGTCTTGAATGTTTTCTTTATGGACACCATTACTGGCAGAGGTGGTAGAAGTGGGGTCCTTGGTGGTCTTCCTTATCCTCTGGTCTGAGCAGATACTGCATCTCAAGTCACCTTGGAGGAATAGGCTTAATAGTATGGAGGGGTGTTTCTTGATCTTGAAGCCAAAGTAGTTCTTCTTTCATTTCACAGATCTCTTCATTTACTTGAATGAGGTTGACATTCATATCATTGGACTGAGTAGGTTGTAGCCTCAGACAGAATCTCTGGATGTGTCCTCAATTCCCACAGTTGAAGCATGTTGGGGCATAGGAATCTGTTACTGGTGGGGCTGCAGCTATAGTTGGTGGTGCCATTGCTGGTAATTTGGTCTATTATCTTGGTAATAATCTTGCTATCTTCCATCTTAATTCTTCACCTGGGCAACTATAATGACCAGGTCCTTCATCTGTTTGGTGAGGATTAATATGGGGTCCTCTTGAACTCTTGGTGGCTACTGCTGTTGTGGCTGTTGCCTGAATTGAGCTAAAGTTGAAGATGGGAGCCTATTCATATAGTTGGCTATCTGGGCTCTGAGGTAGGCATTCTTTTGCTCTACTGTTGTGCCACAGATCCTTGGGACCTCAACTCCGACTAGTTCATGGTATTCTTGTACTTGCTGGGCTGGTCTGTAGTCTGCTATACAACATCCTTATGCTCCAGCAACTTGCTACTTGATACTTTGATATCTTATTCTAATAACTTGCCTTCAGAGCTCTGAGTATAAGCTATTGGGAAAGGTGATTGAAGTCAAAGCTAGTTGGACGGCAGACTGTAAATTTGTCTTGATTATCTGTGCTTCAATCTGATGGCAGAAACTCTTTGGGGTTTCATTAGCTGCTTGACTCAGTAGATCAAAGCCTCCTGTGCTTCTTATTATTAGTCAAGACAATTGAACTAAGTGCTGAGCTATTCCTTATGGATATTATATCTTAGTATATGGTTTGCATTTGATGTAAGATGGGAATTTTATTCCTCTCTATAGATTTCACCTCCATTCTGCTTGGCTTGATTATATCTCTAGAGAGCTGGACCTCTTAAGTGTGACTCTATAATTCTAAGCTTTCTCTGGAAATCCCATTGTTTGGTGGCTGCTTGCACCTTGATTTCTTTAATAAATTCCTCAATATCTTCATTGTCTGTACTATAGAACTTCTAAAGGTAGCTCATGTCTGATTCATCTTTACTGTTTTTACTATCTGGTTTAGGGGTAGTTTATCTTAATAATCCTTAAGAAGGTGATAGGGGTGGGGGTACTTAATATACTAGAGATACTAGTAGAGAGTAGTGCCTTAGTGGTGTAGAGAATCTGGCTCTTCTGACTAGTGCTAGAGTAGAGGTCCTTGATGGTGGTTATCTTCTGGTTGACTGATAGTAGTTATTGAATACTGAGGTACTAAGAGAGCTGATGTATCTTGTTTCTTATAGATAGTGGCAGGGTGTAAGTGACTAAGGTACTGAGGCTTAAGTGATTAAAGATACAAGAGAACTAATATAACTGATATTGAATTTGTCTACCTCTTGCTATTGTAAAGCAGTGAGGTTCTATTCACCTTATTAGAGTACTGTGTCACTGTCTGAGAAGTGATTGTTGAATTCATCTCTTGGGTTATGGATGGTAGTCTTCCTCTCCTTCTGATGTTTCAAAGTATACTTGGTCTAGTAGAGTAGCTCAGTTGATGACTATAGTGATGTAGTTACTTCTGTCTGCATTTTTCCTATAGATTAGAGTCTGGTATTCTTTAGGAAGATTCTCTTCTTGGTCTAGGTCTTGAATCTGAAGGGGTTCTGGTTATTCTCTAAGTTATTTCCTTTTTCTTGAGGCCAAGCTGTAATCTGGATCACTTCGTTTCTCTGATTTGATTTTCTGGCTACTGTTCTAATAATGGTATGGGTCTTCTTTTCTGCTAAAGTGGGCTGTTACTGGCCCTGGTCTTGTTGCTGGCTAGGTTCTTCTGATTTCTCTACTATAGATGACTGTGGGTTCTTGAACTGAAAGTTCAAGTCTTTTAAGAAAACTGTTTCCAGTTTAGCTCCCAAAATGTGGTATGTGATTTGTATGTTTATATACTTCAAGCACAGCTCAATGTACCACTTGTAAAGTACATTAGTATCTTTGAGTTGTATTCACATTGGTTTCTGAGTTGGTGGTTATATGATATGTTATTCAAAATGTCATCAATGTCAGGAGGTCAGTAAGGTCAATAATATTGATAGCTGGCTTTCAAGTCAATGGCTCAATTTTTCAGTTGTTGATGGGCTTTTTCTGATAGTTAATCAATTATCCTCAGTTGGCTTGAATATGTAGTCTGGGTGGATCAATTAAATATAACAGCAATCAGGATCTATATATGAGTAGTCAGTCATTAATCATGGAGTAGCAGTGATCTTGAATTATGTATTCCATAACAAGTCAATTAATATATATGAGGACTTATATCCTGAATAAGCAGCTCATGATAGTTGTTAGGAATTGCTCATATTAATAGTCAATAGTCTGATTGATCATATTGTATGTTTGATTGCTTATTAACTTGTGGTTTCTGGTGGTTATAACTTGAGTATCCAGAAGAAGTAATTTCTTAACTTGGCAGCTTCTTTGGTAGTAGTTGATTTCCTTAACTTAGTAGCAGTCTTCTTGAATTAAGCAAGCAGTTAGTCTTAAGTCTTTTCTCAAAGTTCTTATACTTGACTTCTCATCTTTCTGAACTTAAGTTGGCTGTTAAACCAATGGACTCAGTATCTTGAATCTTAAATATTAAGTACATAGTTAATTTCCTTAACTTGGCAGGTAAGAGAAATTCTTTAACTCAAACCTCAAGTTATTATTGCTTCAGTTATCTTGTTCTCTGAATTTTCCATTCTTTTGAAGACAGTGAGTTTCTCTGTAGTCCTTTTATTTCAAACTAGTACTGACTGAGGTTTATTTACTGCAGTTTGAAGGAGTATTTATACAAAGTTGTGCACAGATTTTGCTAAGTATATCGCTAAGTAATTGATAATTCTCTACTCCTGAATTATTGCAGATTTGGAAGTCAAGTGACTAACTAGTGGAATAAGGCTAATTCTTTGTTTGTGATGAAATTGGCTAGTTAAAGTGCAGTCATTATTTGTGCAACTAACTAGTTCAAATTTGACTAATAGAACTATCACTGTTTAATCTGAAGTTCAGTATGACTGGAATTATGATTATGTCATCCTTCTCCTCATCTTCACTTTCTTTAGGATGTCTGGCCAAATCATTTTCTCCAACTTCTACAGTTGAGCTGAGGTCAGTTAGGAGTTCTGGGAGTTGTGAAAGAATGTCTTCAGAGTTTCCCAGAAGGTTGTTGAGGTCTTCTTCTTACAAAATAAATAGAGTACTGCTATTTTCTAAGCCTTAGTCTTGAGAGGTGATGTCAGTGGTGATGATGTCACCATTGATGATGTCATCATCAGTGAAAGGTGCAGAGTAATCTTGCTGCTCTTCTTGAGATCTCCAGTCTATGGTGTTTTCATCCACAAAGTAGGGGATATCTATGGAATTCTGATGGATATAGACTCTCAGAGAGGGGTCTTGAAATAGAGCAATCAAATCATGAATGAACTAGTCTGGGTTGTCTTCTAAAAGGGGATTCCAAAGGTCTTATGCTTCTTCTCTCTTGACTGAAATAGTGGATTGGGCTTCTTTTAGAATCATTTTCTCCAGATGGTTTGCTTGGCAGCTTGACAGTTCTTGAATATCAGAGGTCTTGATATACTGCAGATTTGGGATAGCCCAGGGTGCATGCCTGAATATCTGGTGGATTCTCTTGACTAATTGCTGCTCATACCTATCCATGTATGTAGTATTTGCAATTTTTTAGAATCTGGCTCATAAGAATTCTTAGTGGAGATGATATCTCATCTCATATTCTTGTTATATAAAGAGGCATTCAGTGGCTATAGAGATTCTTATCTCTATTTTACAACAGTTTAGAGTATAGTAGTAGGGTTCTCTTATATAGAGGTTTAGGTTGAGAATTCTTCTAGTGTACATTCTTATGGCTCTTCTGATATTATTGAATATCTGTTCTTAAACAGATGGTCCAGGATGGCTCCTTGACCTTGCTGTCTGGCAGGTGGCAGATATTTTGTTTTGTAGTAAGTCTTCTTGATTATGGTTGCTATTGTATCTCTTCTTGATGCTTTCTTTTATATTTTCAAATTCTTCTCCTTTGGTCTGGGGGTAGGGTCACCTAATTGTGAGTAGTATACTACTGAGGTCATCATGGGTAATTATGAGTTCAGAAGACAATCATCTGATAATCAAGATAAATCACAGGTGAGTTACAACTTATGGCTGGCAGCTTGTAAAGTATCAGCAGTCTCCAGATTCTAATGTCACTGGATTCAGAGGCATTATCACAATACTATCTGATAATTTGGGATTATTTCAATAGGTAATATCAATCGAGATTATAAGTCAATGGATATGCATCAATTAGTTACTTGCAGTTGCAGGTTAGGAGTGGGCAGAGAGGTCTTATATTGCATATATGCCAGTTCTAGACATTTAGCACCAAAGACATTTTATGCCTCTACACAATTTATGTATGCTAGATAGCCACTCAGCAGAACAACTCAGTTATCCACTTTACCACTTATTCATCTCCCTTTTTCCCCCACCCCCCATCTCCCTCTTTGGTTTTCTTTTTTTTCCATACTTATTCCTGCCGGGTTGGGCTGGATTTTATAGCCCTTTCCCTTTTTGTACCCCTTTTCTTTTTCAGACTTCCCAAATAAGACATATACATATATTACATATATATATTTTGGGTTTAAATATTTATTGCATAGAA
>RQIL01010354.1:0-11665 GCA_003951145.1 Jimgerdemannia lactiflua | reverse complement strand
AAAAAAAAAAAAAAAAAAAAAGAAGCTGAAGGAGAAAGGAAAAACAAGGGTCTGGTGAGCTTTGCAGCAGCTGTGAAGAGTGGGGCAGGAGGAGGTGATAAGGAGAGATAGCAGCAAGTTGGAGGGGTGAAAGGAAAGCAAGGTGGGAGTAGGAGTACTAGGCCAGGTATTGGGGTACAGAAGACCGATGGAAGTGGGGCTAGTAGAGATGGTGTGACTGCTGATAGTGATGAGACTACAGATCTGGAAAAAAAAGGAGATATGGCTGCTGATCATACCCAGGAGGCAGCTAGAGATCATTAGCGACACACAAGGGGGATCTGGCTGATGGTGTGATGGGGCTGGTGGTAGCACCATTACTCAAGAAATCCATTTCAGAATGGGTAGTCATGCTGAGCTTCTGGGAGCTAGGAGTGACAGCTAGAGTAGTGCTGGTACTTCTGAGTAGACAGCTGAGTGAGGTATCCTCAGTGAAGTTTCTGAAAGGACTGGAAGGGGTGGAAGTTGGATTTGTCAAGGAGGAACATATAGTGGCAGCAGTGGCTAAGGGGGTGCATGTCGGAGAGGTCACTGTTCTAATGACGAGATACCTACATTGGGATCCAAGAGTAGTACACCTGGTGGTCAAGGGGGTTCTGATAGTGTCAACAGAGAAGATAAAGGAAAGAGTTGGAAGAGTGATGCAAGAGTATGGTGAGGTTGTGGATATTGGATTTCAGATGTGGAAAGGGACATCATTTTGCACTGGAGATATGGAGGTACAGTTGAGAGTGGCAGGGAAGAAGATGACAGGAAAAAAAGGTGATTGGCCCAGAGTGATGAAGTGGGAGCCTTTCAAGTGCAAGGTATCTAGGGTCAAGGGTTCAGAGGAGGAGGAGGAGAACTTGTTGACAGCACTATAGGAATTGGAGAGAGCAGTGGAGCAGAGGGAGAAAGCATGGCAGGCCTGCAAAAAGGCTATGATGATGGTAGATATTGATGGGAAGAAAATTCGAGTCAATAAGTTGATATGGGAAAGGGCTCAGGGAAGGAAGTAGCAACAGGAGCTCCTTGCTAGGCTTGGGGCAGATATCAAAAAGGAAGGGACAGGGGCAACCATAGGGGGGAGTGGTGGGCAGAAGAAGTCTGGGAGTTCTATGCACTCTGAGCATGCCCCCCAGTAGAGTAGGATGAGTACTGAGAAGGAGATCTTCTTTGATAACTGGAGGCCAGAGAGTGATGCTGATGGAAATAAGGAGAATGAGAGACTTGGGAATATCTCTGGAGGTGAAGGGGCTGAGGTGGAGGATGTTGTGATGAAAGGTGTGAAGAATGTCTGATTTGAAGTCCCAGACTTGGCCTTGGGGGGCCAGATAGTTGGGGTATCTGGAGAGAGCCTGGTAGATGCATCAGATGAGAAGTGGGATGAGGCAGCCAGCACCAGCCTGGGTGGAGTACAGATGGTAGGGAAGAGGGCGATGACTCTAGGGAGTGAGTGCATGGGAGAAGAGCCCTGGCTGCAAAGGTTGATGATAGAACTGGCAGACAAGGAATTGGGAGATATTGATTTCTGACTGCTGAGTGAGAAGGACTGGAGTGACATACTGTGCAGGGTGGGCATGGTGGGAAAGCTGATGATAATATACTTGGCAGCACTGCTAGAGGATGAGGGGTATGAGGTAGATGCCAATAGAGAGGAGAAGATGAAAGGAGCAGTATGGCAGATGGTGGTTGAGGGGTGGAATGCTTGGAATGGTGCAGAGATGTGGGAGGTAGTGTGTGCAGATTATCACTCAATGATAGAGGAGAGGAAAATAGAGGATGTCCGGGAGATCCTGGTGGTGCTGGAGGCTGAGAAGAGGGAGGAGGTGGAGCTGGAAGCTGAGAGGGAGCTGGACTTATCTAGAATGGATCAGGATATGGAGTTCTAGGGTGGGCCTACAACCTTTATATTTTTCAAAATGTACAGTACAATCAATTTTTTTCACTCGATGTCAATGGGCTAAGGGGATCAGAGAGATGTCAAAACATTTTTATATGGCTTAAGGATTTGAAAGCAGATGTTTTTTTACTTCAGGATGTGAGATGCAAGGATGAAGTGGATAAGTTCAACTGGTCAAGAGAATGGGGAGGGGCAGCAGAATGGTGAGGGAAGATTGGGATTCTGATAAGAAAAGGCAAAGGGGAACTGCAAGACACTGGAGGTTGGGGAGAGCACTTACTGTGAGGGGTATGGGTGAGGCCAGAGTGGGGGTCAGTAGTGGTGGGCTCTTGCTATTGTTTGGCAGAAAGAGGAGTGAGAATAACTTAGATAGAGGGGCTGCTGGACAGTGGAACTCTGGTGGAGGCTGGAGTCAATATACTCAGAGAGGACTTCAATATGGTTAGAGATACAGTAGTGGATCGCTCAGATAGTGGACTAGTGGGGATGGGTAGAAGCAGGGGGCTGGACAGATGGGAGAAGATGGAGCATTTGAGTGCCTTAGGAGATGTAGGGTGCCAGAAGTGGGGGAATCAGGCAGTCTTTACCCATTGAGTATATGGGCTAGAAACACAGATTGACTGGATTCTTACAGCTGATTGTTGGGAGATAGATGTCTGGAAGGAATTGGATGTGATTTGGTGCCCCTGGTCAGACTACTGAGGAGTGATGGGGTGGGGAACATTTGGAGGGAGTGGAGATGGACCTGGACATTGGTGTCTTAATTGTGCTTTGTTGAAAGATAAGGGGGTGTGGGAACAATGAAGGGTAGAGGTGGCAGATAGCATTGTATGTTGGAGGAGAAAAGGCACAGCAGTAGGGGAGTGATGGCTGAAGTTGAAGGCTGCTGCACAGGTGTTTTAGTAGGAGGTGGAGGGCAAAGGAGAGACCTCAAAGAAATCAGATGATGGAAATTTCACACCAACTGAAGGGACTTCTGCTGATGTCTGCTGATAGACAGGAGAGTGCTGCAGAGGAAGGGGAGGAGTGGTATATGGAGAGAGTGAACATGGAAATTGAGGAGCTGAAGGTCTCTTTACAGGAGAAAGAGGAGAGACAGGTTCAAGGAATGGTAGCTAGATTGAGGTGGCAGGGACTGGAGGAAGTAGAGAGGCCCACAATGTATCTTACCAGGCTTTTAAGAGTACACAAGGTGCAGCAGAGGTGGGAAGGAATTATAGGAGAAGATGGCAAAAGGATATCAGGCATACAAGATATCTTGGGCTCACTTTAGAAGAGATGGGGCAATCTGTGGAATTAGGGAGGGAGGGGAAGATGGAAGGGCTATAGAAGGATTCTTGAAGGAGTGGACCCTGCCAGTAGCCAAGGAGTTGGGGGACTTGACCCACCCCATCCAGAAGAAAGAAATTTTGAGAGTACTGTCAGCTATGAAGAATGAGACAGCACTAGGAGAGGATGGACTGCCATGGGATTTCTGGAAAAAAATGGTGGATATTGAAGGAGTGCTTGGAGAGATGAAGGAGATGTGTGGGGCTGTAATCAACTCAGGAAATTGGCTAGGGGGACAGGAGCTGGGATTAGTGGTACTTCTTTATAAGGATAAGGGACTGAGAGAGAACTGGAAAAATGGTGACCTATCATGCTTCTGGATATGGATAGAAAGCTGATAACAAAGATACTGGTGGCACACTTACAGGCAGTGGTACAGCAAGTTCTGGGGGAGGAACAGCATAGCTTTGTTGTTGGAAGATTGATCAGAGATGGCATGACATGGGTGCATGGTATCATTAAGGAGGCAAGGATTGCAGGAGTGGATGGGAGGCTGGTCTTTTTGGATCAAGAGAAGGCATATGACAGGGTCCATCATGTGTAATTGGAGAAGGTTTTGGCAAGAATTGGAATCCCAAGAGGATTGGGGCAGGCCATTGTGCAGATACTGGAGAGAAGTAAGACAGCAATAATGGTGAATGGCCATCAAGGAGTTCTATTTTCATTGGGGAGAGGAGTGCCACAAGGGGATCCTTTTTCCTCTATTCTGTATACTTTGTTGCTGGAACCACTTCTGGATAGGACAGATTGGAGGGCTAACAGTGCTAGGGGTGACCTGGAAGGTGGGGGCCTTTGCTGATGATATAGTGGTTGGGCTGGGCTCTGTCCAAGATATGAGAGAGCTCAAGGAGACAGTTGGCTGGTATGAAAGATGCTCAGGCCAGAAGCTGAACTGGCACAAGTGTGAGACAATGGTGCTTGGAAATGGAATTGTTGGTAGTAATATTATTGGAATGGTGGTACCAGCAAGAGAGGCAGTCAGATATCTGGGCATCTTCCTCTCAGTGTATGGGTCAGTGTTACCAAGAGCCTGGTGGGAGGAGAAGGTGCAAGCTTGGGGGGATTCACTGAAAGGCTGTGGGGGGTGGCATATCTCTCTGGTGGGATGGGTGATGATTCTGAATGTCTACTAGTTGCCAAAGCTATGGTACCTGGTGTACTATTTGGACTTTCTAGCATGGATGGTAAAGTGACTGCTTAAGCTGGCAAAGGACTGGATCTGGGCTGGGTGGCAAAGTCAGATTAGCTGGGAGATCCTTGCCCTTTCAGTAGAGTATGGTGGCCTCAGACTGGTGGACTTTCCTAAGAAGCTCCACTGCCTGTAAGCTTGGTGGCTCCAAAGAGTGGTAGTACTGAGAGGGAGAGAGTGGGTTCCACTGATACAAAAGGTATTGGAAGCAAGATATGCTCCCAGGGGGTTGTCTGGAGATTTATTAGAGGTGGTTAGATGTGGCAGTAGTCAGAGGCTGAGGTATCAAGGGTTCTGGTAGGGGGTGATAGAAGGGGGACATCAGATTGGACTTTGGTGGGAGGAGAATGTGGTGGAGGAACAATGGGGTCCAGAGATGTGGCAGTGGCACAAGTTATTGCTAAGAGGGTCACCAGTAATTAATTTCTACATTGGCAACAGAGTGGAGAGCTAGTGGGGCTTTGGCCTGGATCTCTGGCCAGCAGGGTGGCAGGGTGTTGGGATTGATGAGTAGTGGGATTGGTCAGGCCTATGGGCTTGGGGGGCAGAGGTGAAGAAGTGGGTCCCCCCAAAGTTCTGGGTGGTATGGTGGAGGGTGATGAGGAGAAATGTGATACTGAATTATAGGACTGGTCACTTGGTGGCAGGAGGCAACTTTGAGTATGAGGAATGCTTGAGGGTTGGGCAGGTTAGAGGAGAGGTACATACCCCTGAGTATTAGCTAGGAGAGTGTGAGGTATTGGTGGATTTTTGGAGAGAAGTAGGGCAGCAGCTAGGTTGTGTAAATAGAGAGTATGATCAGAGGAGGTGGGATGTACTTTGGGTAAGGATGCTTAGTGGGGTAGGAAATGAGTGGCTTATACTGAGGTGGGTAATTATAGTGTGGGTAGGAATGGTGGGTCATTGGTTAGCTGTCTTTGAGGAAGGGAGGAAGCTGACTCTGGGGAAAAAGATGGCAAGGTGAGAGTGGTTGATGAAAGATATACTGACAGATTGGCAGAGGGGATGGGGCTTGGGAGAGGGGAGTTATAGGAAGTTAGTAGAGATCATATATAGCAAGAGTGAGGGTCAGGTGCAGGTGATCAGTGGTAAGATGTTGTTCAAGAGAGTGGGGGTGGAAGAGAGATTGAGAGTAAAGATGGGGTAGCGAGGAGAGGGCTGGGGCTACTGGTGTGGTATGAGGACAAATGAAATATTAGACAGATTTGAGATAATAAATAAGACTTTGGCTTATAGAAAAAATAAAAAAAAGGGTTGCAGTAGTACTGGTCTCCAGGTTGAAGATTGAGTTCTGTAAGCTGAAAAGTCATACTAATTCTTTTAAGAATATTCCCAGTTGAGCCCCCAAATGTAACATGTCTGGCTCAATAAAGGCAAATTATAAGGTTTGGGTGGCTGTGTAGATTGACTTGAGCCCCTCAGTTACTTTGTCAAAAAGCAACAAAATATTTAGATAATATGTATAGGTTCTTTCTGTATTGATGTTTAATGGTATAATATTCAACTGCTGGAGACTTTCTGCAAGTGATTTCCTAATTTGGTAGTATTCTTAGGTTGTAGATAATCTTGTATATGGCAAATTTGGCAGATTTCCTTAAAAAGCTTAGGTTCTGGGAATCTGTGACTTGGGCAATCTTGAGTAATCAGGTGGATTTCCTTATATATGTGGGTTCTCTGGATGTAGGCGATTTCAGATAATAGTGATTGGGTTTCTTTAAAAGTATGGGCTATCTGAAAATCTGATGATCATTTCTTTTCTGGCAGATTTCTCAGGTGATGTGGTCTTTAAACAGTATGATTAAGTGGATGATACAGCTTAAATAGGTGATGCAGATTACTTAAACAATGCAGACTGAATGAGATGGATTGGTAATACATAGTAGATCAGTAGGCAAAATTTAAGATAATACAAACTTGAATAATGTGGATCAGTGGAATGCATCAGATTGGCAGTCAAAAGGATAGAATGATACAGATCAGTAGTATGTGGTAGATCAGTGGACAAAAACATAATGGACTTCAGCTGACAAGGTTGCATCAGAACTACTTCATTTGTGTGAACAGATTCACTGCAAAGGTGCATCAAGACTAGCTTTGAGAGATGGACTTAAACTGAAAAGACAGCAGAGTTCTTCACTTAAACTTGGTGGCAAAACTTGAAAATAGCAAACTTCTCTTGAGACTTATCTGGCAAGTGAACCAAAAACTTCTTTGTATTGAAAAGTAGACAGGAGTGAAAATGAACAATACTTACAATCTTCTAGAAATAGCTTTAGAGTAGGCATTTCTTCTAAGTATTGCAATCCAATCTTTAGAAAGTAGCTTTTGGCAGGTATATCCCTCAAAGTATTGTAGGCAGACTTGTTTTTTGCTTTTGAACTTTCAGAACTGAGGTTTATTCACTCTTGTTTCTGAGGTATTTTATACATTATAATTGCTATCTGATTGCTATCTGGCTAATTATAGTCAGTATTCCCTCAGAGGACAGTATTCTCTCAGAGGACAGAGTTCTCTCAAGAGATGGATTATTCTTCTATTTAGCTTTCTGGGTTATTTATATAATTTTTGCAGCAATGGTTGCTGTACTGGTTACTATATTGAGTATTCATGTTATCTGGCCTATTTGTATCATTTAGATAACTATGTTTTTGTATATAGCTCATTATACTATCATCAAAATATTTATATTAAAAGATACCAATACTGAAACTAATAAGTTCTCTAAAGGAGAAGAATAATCAAGGATCTATCAGTTCTCTATCTGTCTTCAGACTGCTTAAAAATTGAAAAATATTATTAAAGATAATTGATCTCTATTTTATCTTCTTATCTCTTTATCAATACCTCCCTTTTTTTAAAGAGTAAATAAATAATTTACTTACTATTACTAAAGGATATTATACTATTTAAGATAAGAATCAACATTCTTTGCTACTGGCAAATATTCCCACACTATATTTAGCTAGCTTATATACTTTATCAGTAATACTGAATAAGATATTCTAGTCTTACTCAATTTAGTTAGTCTGCACTAGTAGTACAGAATACTATATTATAGTTAAACTCAATATAGAATAGCTCTATTTCTTTGTCTGTATAATAATACCTCTATATTTAGAGGATAATGTAGAGAATAATGTTTGGAAGAATAACATAAGGAAATTAGTAATGTCATCACCTGCTCTAGAAGGATGGCACATGGAATCACCTGTGATATCAGGAAATTGATCACACTTCTGAAAAATACACTTGTTCTTTATTTGGACTCTAACACTCTTGCTTATACTCCACTCCACATCACAGTTAAAAGAATGGGCTCATGCTTAAACTGAACACACTTTTCATGCTAAAAACAAATATACTCACACTCAAAATGAACATACTTATATTAAAAACAAATGTGCTCATGCTCAAAACGAACATGCTTATACTAAAAACAAATGCACTTACATATGAAGAAAAATTAACATGCTCATGCTCAAAACGAACAGTTGTAAATTCATGTATATATGCATGTTTGTACATGATATATCTTTCTTTCATACTGAAAGATGTGAATTTGTTGGAATATGGTGACAATTGATTGTGTCTTAATTCTTTTTTTTTAAGTATGGCTTCTTTCTGCTCAGTTTGTCACACCCTAGGTTGTACTGATGACTGCCATGTCTGTCCACATTACAACAGAATCGAAAACCTCAATTCTTCTCTTATAGCTATGAACAATCACTCTGATGATTTCAGCCTTTCTGACTACCACAGAATATATGACCTTACAGAGCATGCCATCTTATGCAATAATGCCAGCAAATCTGTAAGCTGACCATCTACTACCGACTTGGCTAACCTCCAGGCTTCAACCTTCCAACTGTCTTATTCAGCCTCAGAGATCTTACAGTCTCTTGATCACCTTCTCACTAGTAAGCACCAGGAAGGAACATCCACCAATATGCCCCAGAATGAACTCTATATATTCCCATATGTTGTTCTAAATTTGTCTCCTGTGGAGTCTTCAAAAATCCATCAATGTCAATGTGAATCTACTCCAACATGCTAATCTACTTCAACATGCCAACGTATTTCAATATGCCAACTATGCCAATCTACTCCACCTATGCTAATGCTCACATTAAGAATAGTTGAACCTTCCGTCATTCCAGAAACACAACTAGAACTATCTTCCAGTGCTGTGGAAACATCTGAATTCGAATAATCAACAATAGCTCTTTGTGCTAAATCTCACTTTGGGCACTCTTCTCCCACATTTCAAATATGTCGATGTTACAACAGTTATACCAGAACATTGCAATTGTCATTACATAATCATCTCTGTGAAGAACCATGCCCTTATGTCCATATCTGTGCCTTATGCTACAATTGAGATCATTCATATCTCGAATGCCCAGATCTGCTAGAAGCAGTGCTAGAAGTAGTGCAAGAAGCAGTACCAGATAGAGTGGTCTCTATCTTGTGTATTCACATATACCCAGACATTTTAATCTCCTCATGTGTACCAGATGGTTTAGCCTTCTCATGTGTGCCTGGATGGTTTAACCTCCTCATGTGTATTCTGATAGTTTATCCTCCTTGCATATACCCTTGTATATATCTGGATGGTTATTTATCTTATATATACCTGGATGATTATTCATCTTGTGTATACCCAGATGGTTATTTGTCTTCATGTATATCTGGACAGTTATTTGTCTTTATGTATGTCCAGATGGTTATTCCTGCTGAACAATCCTGAGATAAATATGCATTGTCATCATTTTTGCTTTATTCATAATACCAATGTTTATACACTAACTCATTGTATAGTAATCTACAAAGCAGTTATGCAAGTTATTCATACAGAGCAGCATATTGCATAATTGATAAATAATGTTGCTTTGTGGTGGGTGCCACTTATTTATTTCAATATGACCAATCTTTGCTTGGTAATAGCACCAGATGCATGCTCAATGGTGTTTCTGATACTCTGGCAGATAGTCATCAGGGATAAGTCAGGCAAGATCCAAACTGTGCAATTTTTCCATAATACATTTCTTATGTATTTCTGGAAAGTCTTGTTCATGTTGACATTTGTATATATTTCACTCATTTTCTTTATTATTCATTAGCTTTATGAGTTCCCAAGCCAATTCAAGCTGGAAATTGCCATGTGTTATCTTGGGTCCTATCACTAACTTATACACCAAATATGAGTTGATGATGGCAATATCTAATAGCCAGAAAAACATTAATATTTAATTACAACAGGCCGTAATCTGTGTATCATAGTATGAATGATATTGATCAGCAATATCCACCCCTCTCATATGATGATTGTAATTATCAATGATCTTGGAAATCAGAAGAGTCTTTCATGGATGTTTTCCCCAGGTTTCATGCACTTGTTCGGCATTCTGGTTAGTAATTCTTGGATGGTGTCAGTCATGGTTGACATTCCACTTAGCTCCAAGCTCATGGATTGTTGTTAACATGGTGACTTTACCATTATCCATCCATAGCAATTCTAGAATATCATTGTCAATAACCATGCTGAACCTGGTATTCCAGGCAAGCTTTATGTCTTTCGCAACCTTGAGTTGTTTTGGAAACTATGTTGAGTATATTCTAACTGTCCCACATGTACTGATTCCCTTTGATCACAGATATTTGAATAATGGAATATTGGAGAAGAAATTATTCATATATATGTTGAATGTCTGGGTCCTGTATGGCAATGCTTCAACAAGAAACATGACCATACTTCTGATTCGACTGAGACTAACAATCTTCTTAACCTCTTTATTAGGAGTAATATGAGAGGTTGGGAGGAATGATCATATATAGCTGTAATCATATAGCATGAGAACCTTGAAGCCTTCTGGAGTTGGTTTAGTTTTCATATGGATGGTATGTTGACTTCTTCCTGAGAATCATATCATTATTTCATCAACAGACATGTTAGAACTTGGGTGATAGATTTCTTGTAAAGTTTTTCAGATATATGATATCAATGACTCGAGCTTTGCATAATAATCATGCAGTATATCATTGTCAACTGGTAGAGAGATATGCAAAAATCGTTTGATTTATTGGAAGCACAGTAGAGTCATATGCTTGAGGATTTGATGTGATAGTGTTCTGATATCTTTATTTCAATGCCACTCTATATCTCTTCCAGTACAGAATAGGCTGAAGTATATGCAAATCACTATGAAGATTAGGAGCTCAGGTATTGTCATCTTTTTCCACTCTCTACCATGCTCTCTGGCATCCTTCAAGTTGGCATAGTAATTTGTATTCATATATATCTTCTTCAGTATTGTATCAGGGAAGAAGAGATAAAATATTTCAATATTGATCCAATCGAGATCATCAGAAAGAGCTATGCAACCTGAGAGAATAGGTACTATATATATATGTTGGGAGAATTCAGGAACAGCAGGAATGCCTGACATGGCAGGAATGCCCAGTATAGCAGAAACATCTGGAACAGCAGAAATGCCAATCACAGGTACAGTCTTCTTTTTGTTAATTGCTCTATGTTGGAATGATGGAATCTTAATTATAATATTCTTTGCCCACATTTGTTTATTGATGATAATGATCAATAACATATTTTATTTTTATTTTTTTCCTATTTAGAATATTCAGTACTTACTCAGGTTAGTTGTAAGTTAGATTGGACAAGTTAGAAATGGTAATAGTGATAGTGACAGTGACTCTGACAGTAATGGCGATGATGAGTTTGATGGCAACAATAATGATAAGTTAGATGGAATAGCAACAGCCAAATTAGTAATATATGAGAAATAAGATTGGTACATGCATAATGTTTTAGTAATGTTTTGCATGTATATAATGTTTTAGATACATGTGCAACTTGTATGTGGGTTCTCTCAATTGATAATAAAAGTGAGGATACTGAAAAGTATAGCCCTGAGTGGACACATTTAGCAGGGAAATCCCTAAGATAAGCATCATAGAGTGACTAAGAGAGTCTGAAAAATGACTTATAGGTTTGAGATAGATGACCAATCTCTGTTTTCTGCAACTTGATAATTTGTGTGAAATATGCATAGATGCAAAATGTTGGGTTTGTATCCACTCCATAGTCCTGGCTATCATTGTCATTGCTATGGTTGTCATTATACTGATTAGGTTGAGTTTTCTTGAGATTTTAGTTATATACTGGAATGAATATATAGAATATGCAACATTATGTATACAACTGTTAA